>JADHZA010000173.1:0-43657 GCA_018831705.1 Torrubiellomyces zombiae
TCTTCATCCAGTCCATCCGTGTCCCGAACGACAGCGAACCTCTCCTTCCAGAGCTGCCAGCGCTGCGGACATAGGCCGTCGGTGCCCTTGTACTTGCGCCTCAGCGTCCTGGCCTCCTTCTTGCTCAGCCGCCACAGCGGGCCGGCCGTGGCCCCGCGCACCTCCTCGTCATGCCCATACAACTGGCTGCCCGCATGAATGGCCCAGGCGGCAGCCATCTTCAGCTTGAGCGGCAGGTCCTCGACGGCCGAGGGATTCTCGTTGAGCTCGTCCGGGGCACCGCGGATAGACGTCATGGTGCCCTCGAGCGCGTCGACAAAGGCCCAAATGGCATACATGTCATAGAAGATCAGGCCCCGACCCGTGAGCTTGGCGGCGTACGTGTCGAGGTTCACGCGCCGGTCCCTCCTGTCGGCCTCACTAGACGCTTGATCGTCACCTTGCTCAAGTCAGGAGGATTTGCGAAGCGAGACGTGACATACGAGAACGACTTACCGTCGCCGACCGTCTCGCCGTAGGTAGCGCCGAACATGGGCAGCGACGTCCACAGCTCGACTGTGACGTTGGACCAGTTGTCGCCCAGTGTCACCGTCCTGGGTGGCAGGTCGTACAGAGCCTTGATAACGTCCACTAGTCGGTCCTGCTCAGGGCTGCCGTAGGGAACCTGGCGGGCCATGGAGTGAATGAGGTCCCAGAACCACCATAGGAACGAGCCGACCACGCCGCGCTCGTTGTGCTCCCTGCAGAGAGCGTCGACGACGGCGGCCGCTTCGACGGGCGACTTGGAGCCGTCGGGCGGAAGTGTCGAATTGAGCAGGGCTACGACCTCCTCGGCGAAGTCGGGCGCGCCTTCGTCGAGCAGCTTCAGGTGCACGCGCGCCATCTTGTTGGTGAGATGGCACTTCCTAGACAGGAAGAAGGAGCAAGAAGAAGCGCCGAGCCCGCCCCCCCCAGGGTGCTGTGGTATCATACTCACGGCCCTGGTCTGGAGCCGACGCTGTCAATTGGCACCGAAACGATTAAACGCCAACGTGACACGTGAAACGTCCGCAGCCTGCAGGAAATCACAGGCTAGTAAGCACTCGCTTGGATGACCGACTTTGACTTGCGAAAACGTGAACGAGCAGGAGACGATGGACAGCCATGCGAGGCTATGTAGATGAGCATCTTGCCAACACTCCAAGCAAGCTCTTACTAATTTCAGTACCGACATCGGCATGGCCAACACGATCATCAATCAAGGGAAAGGAAGGTAATACATACCCCCAACCTTCGGCCACATGGACTATGTAGTCGTGGGTAACGCTCGCGCAATAACACACAGGCGCTTAGACCGGGATCTCTGACCTGGAGTAGTTGGAAACTTTCGTCACCCAACTTGGTCGCGCACCTCTCTGGCCAAACTCTACCTACAGGCTACTACTACTAGACTAGTATTACCTATTCAAGTGACTCATAAAGGCATACAAGAAGGGTTTGCAGCCCGTCCATAGACTATGATTGGTGTAGAAGTATGTTATTTTCTTTTTTCCATCACATCTTCATTGGTCGATATCCCTGTCCCGTAGCCGTCTCTCAGTCACGGGGCCCATAATAACATTACATCATGTTCAAGCGTGAATTACTGCCTGGCGCTTGGAGCGGTAAAAGGTTAGTCCGGAGGCAACCCAACTCACGGCACATCATGCTCTCCGCCTGACTGATTCATAACTTCCGACACACTCTTGTCCGGCACGTAACGACTCTCTCCTCTCTGCGCCTTTTCCTCATCACTCGATTCTACCGGTCTGCTTCTGCTCGTTATGAAAGAGCCACCTCGACAGAAGCCCCTCGCGCTGTTGTCTATGCAGGATGCTGTTCGCCTACACTGCAGAGAACCGATCTTAGTCCGGCCCTTGCAATGGACCCAAAGTCATCTTGATATATTGCAGTGCTCCTTTTCCGACCCACTACCTGCGCCGTTGCTACCATCATTGCCCGATTATGCGGTAGAGGACTCTGAAGAAAAAAGAATTCGGCGAATTTTGTCGGAGCCTTATAAATGCGGTGTACGACAAGACCACATGGGCACGCTTCTTGCTGGCTTCAATTGCCCGCTGGAAAAATCGTGCGTTCCATTGTTTCTCTGAGCGTTGGACCATTGTTGACCTGAACCTCAGCGATCGCATATATTTACGGCTAGGTAACTGTCGCGTTGCTCGACTTCCGTGCGTTAGCCTGTATCTACGAAACCCGGCCGACAACCTCTACTTGCATGAACCAGTCGCTGTGTATGTCGACCGTGATCTGATTCAGCATGAGCGTTGGGAATCGTTGAGGCCTCCTGTGGGGAACAATCGGGTCTTGAGTGGTATAGTCATGAGGAAGTTGAAGAGGATTACCCCAACCCAGTCATTACACGATCCGTATATCGTTGCGCTCCATATTGCTCTAGCAGAGCTGCAGCATGCAAGCCGTGGGCTCAATAGTGAAGAAACGGCTCTTGTGGTAAGCAGCTCGTCCAAGGAACATGGTAGCTTCAAGCTGACCTTCATACGGTACACTACTCGGGTCTTGTCGACATCGGGATGCACAGAGAATATGCACCTTCATACGGCCGAGATACCATCCTCCATGTTAGAAAAGTTCGACTATCCAACAGTGGCGCCATCCTCGCCAGCCTACATCTCGATCAAGATACAGACCATTCCCTGGCAGCCGCATGAGACGCTACGTGCCCGGATATACGCTCTGATTCTACCGAGCCAAAACCGCTCAACAGGTCCAGGGTTGAAGGAGGACGATGCCCATAGTTGCCAGCTTGCGCAGAACTCTACGGGTGCAGTAAAGGCATCTTCTTAGCCATTGAAAGGGTTGGTTACTACTACGCTCATCCTCAAGTTAATCCCGCTACTCGTCCTTTTCTTTTTCTATGGACCCAATGTACTGTATTTCTTCTTGGCCGCCGCACTAGACAGGGGCGTAGGCGCCAGGATAGCACGACGATCACCTTCAATGTAATACACAAAAGGATGGGCACACGACGCTTCAGTTATGGTGTGACGTTCTCCTCCCATGTTGACCCACCTGGGCGCTTATGTGCAGGCCACATCCGATTCGGGCCAATTGGCAAGGCGGCGTTGCTCGTGCTTCATGACGCGCCTCTAGTCGCCTGAGTTTCCGTGCAAAGCAACATACGTTCTGATGATCTGGTGAAATGCTACGATGTGGACCCTTGCGGATGGCCCCAAAGAGGTCAACATGTCCTGCTGCGGCCGAAACTGTCACGGCCTCGTAGTAGGCTTCGAGGCCAAGGCTTCAACCATGTTTCAATGGCGGAGTCTCCAGCGGCAGGAAAACCAATCAAACGGTGGGTGCCTATTATTGTGGATGGGAGCATCTATTCATGACTAGGTAGCTATTGCAGCGCGTACAGGTTCATACTATTTGTCGACGATGCCATGATAGAGACGCATCCGGCGGTAATATCATACGACGTCGACTTCTGATACTGGAAAGAGCTTACCGGCGCATGCACCTGCCTTACTTAAAGCGCCTCGATGCCCGCTCGATCTTGCTTGATCTTGATCATCATCCATTCACTTACTCTGCTCATCATCGCCTTGCCAATCCTCACCTTGCCTGTCAAAGGTCTCTATTGTTCGCTGCATCCCGCCTTAGCTTTCAGCTCCTGGCGAATCATCACCTGGCAAGATCATCACCTGGCAAATCATCACCTGGCAAATCATCACCTGGCAAGATCATCACCTGGCAAGATCATCACCTAGCCAATCAACTCCTGGCCAATCATCACCTGGCCAATCACCTTCTTGCACATTCTCTCACCTTGCAAATTATCACCTTGCACATTCTCACCTTGCCTGCCAAAGATTTCTCTTCCTCGCTGCATCCCGCCTTGGCATTACCGTTCGTTGCATTGCCCTGCTGTACCATCGCGTTGCAAATCATCACGTTGCCCGTCAAAGATTTCTCTTGCTCGCTGCCTCCTGCCTTGGCCTTACCTTTCGCCGCATTTCTCTACCGTGCCCACAATGTCTTCTACCATCACGTCTCGGTACTATGATACCATTAGATACCCATCGCAATTTGCGGCCAAGGCCCGGGGCAAACTCAACTTTGCCGACCTCTCCAGAAGAAGCGATTTTGAAAGCGGCGTTAGTCGCTGGGGGGTTGATCATTTGTTTGCATGCCGAGTACTCTGCTCTGAGCCTGCACAACGCCTTGCTCTCTTCAACGGCTACTATCCCGCCAATGCTAAGCAGAGTGCCCGTCTCGGGGCCCTGATTGATGGTCCCGACGACTTTTCCAAGCTGGGGCGGCTCAAGGAGCCCCAGATCATCCGGATGTTTGAGTCACACTCGCATAGTGTTGGCTACGTATGGGCCGCGTGCACTCCCCTTCTGCTCGCAGAGAACGCCCCCGGTCGCGCGGCTGACAGTCAACCATCAACACCCGAACGATCTTCGAGAGAAAGGATCCAAGCGGCCCATCCTGGCATGGTTTCATCAAGCAGTATGGAAATTGACATCTCGCCATCACAGTCCTCATCCTCTGGGCACAGTGTTGGTTACACCGAAGCACTTTCCGCGCCATTGGTTGAAGAGGCTACTATACGCCTCGCAAGCTGCTTCATCCGCTGCGTGCTCAATGACGCCCAGCAAAATGATCAGCGGAAGCCGTTCATCTTCTTCCGCGACGAAAGATTGCCATACAGATATCAAACAGCAGATAGAACCATCCAGGCAATCGATGATGGCGGGCTGCAACTACTCACGAATTATGGGGAAGCTTTTCAAGTGGCATTATTAGAAGGCAAGCGTACTTTTCAGATCGTCGAGAACGGAAAGCCATGCGTTAGCGATGAGCTTCTAGCCCAGATAGTGGGCGAGGCTCTAGCCCTTCGACGAAACATCAACCACGGGACGGTTTCCGGCACCAAGTAAGTTTCAAATACTGACGACATGAGCTAAGACGATACGAGGTTATTAACATTCCCGTCTTAGGACTGTTACTATCCTTGCCGTTACCCACTACATCAAGTTCTTCGGGTTTCACACCACGCCCAGATTCGTGCAAGAGTACGAGACGTTGCCGATGACAGACGGCAATAACGAGCGTTTCTTGCGTGTTGAGTCTACGAAATGGTTCAACGTATGGGATCGCAGCCACCGAGAGGACATTGTATCGCACCTACTGGCCTTGAAGGCATGGGCTCATGCTTGTATCTAATTCATGCATGTATGTAGGTGGGAAGATCTGGAGAGTGAGATGAAGCACAGATGAATGAAGTGAGCATGGAATCTTGCCATAAGCTGTCTGCCCGCTGCCTTTGCTACCTGCCTACTACCTTTTCTGGCTGCCTAATGTCTTTACTAGCAACTCATGACCTTTGCTGGCTGCCCATTGCCTTTGCTAGCTTCTCATAACCTTTACTGGCTACCCAATGCCTTTGCTGGCTGTCCACTGCCATTGCTGGCTGCCCAATGCCTTTGCTGGCTGTCCACTGCCATTGCTGGCTGTCCACTGCCATTGCTGGCTGCCCACTGTACTTGCTGCTTGCTGCTTGCTAATTTTGTGGCACTGTGGCCATCTGAACTTCTAATATAAGATACGATCACGTAAACTTTGCGAATAGCACGACTCCTTGTCTTTGAGCTTGCAGCTGGATGCGATATGTAGCGTGGTGCCGAAAACGGGAAACCTTGGTGCGGCACTGACCGGACGGTAAGACAACGTCACAAAATAAAAAGAAGAGCACGATGCTCCTCGCGGGCCATGCCGTCCGGGGCTGCGGTGGAGTAACATGTCTCATCGTCCCTGTCAACGTCGCTGAAGGACTGGCTTAGTGCTCCTGGTAGCTGTAAACGCGACATCGAAATTCGGCAGGCTTAAGAAGCGTTGTCCCCACGCTGGCTCGCTGCCGCAGTCACCTAGATGATTCATCTCAGATCGTAGTCCAGGAATGGTGTCTTATCACGGTGAATTGAGCGCGAAGGTGCTCAATGAACTTCTTCAGGCATAGCATCCTCAACGTGGTTTTCATACGGGAATTGACCCAGTCGAGTGAAGCAGGGCTCAGGCAAATGTGACAAGTTCACAACCGTAGACGACGGCATTTTGTTCCACAAGACTTTCGTAGCGGGAGATCCATCGGCAGTTGAGCAACGGACATCCAGGACATTCTGGAGAATCGCTGCAAATGCACGAATTTATGAAATTGAAAAGGCAGTATGTTGTGTTACCTGTAGACCGGTGGGAGTTGAGTGTTCTCTGTGATTCGTTGATGGATTACTCCACATTGACGTCAGATAGGTCGTACCTGAGGCATTACGTCTTTGGAATGCAAGTGACATCTGACCAAATTCGGAGCTTAGACAGTGACTGGCCTGGCAGCTGTCACAATGGCGCGAGATATGTGCCGGCCCCTTGTTATCTTCCCTTGATGTCGCAGGATTTGAGGCCTTCGCAGCCAGGCATCGGACGCCATCCAGCGACGACGGGACCTCCAGGCAGTATCACACGAGCGTAAAGCATCCGCGAAGCTTAGCAACTTCATAAGCTGACTTGAACAGAGCACTCTAATGGAGAACCAGGTGCTGTGGCTTTCCACCGAAGCTCGCTCACTGGCCATAGCTGCAAGGGAAAAGTGATCACTGCTCTTTTTGACGGGCGCCCTGTCCAATGATCAGCGTTGGAGCCCTCTCCGGACGCCCAAGGGCGATTTTCAACTTGGGACCTCTCAATTCTCCCAGATGCGTCCAGACCAGCCACTCACCTGCGTCATGCTCATGCTTACGTCCGTATCCTCCACCATTTAAATGAATTGCTCGACGCTCTCTTCCCTTCCGAGTCCAGATCCTTTACGGGCGATTTGTTTTAGCAAACTCAGCCTGAACGAGATCACCTCTGTTCTTATCGCTCCCTATGCCATTAAGCGCACGTACCAGTCATCTTGATGGATCGAGGGAAGCGGCCTATTCTCCCAGCAGTTCCTGGTCCCTCGACCTCGGCTCGTCCTGCCGGGCCTTTGCAATGCCAACCGCTCACGAAGAAACCGCGCGTTTCCACAAAGGCCGCGTGCGAATATTGCAGGTCTCGAAAGGCTGCAGTGAGTCCTAGACGACATACATCCCAAAACAAGGCCAGCGCTCGCTAACTCATTTCTCATTCTAAGTGCGACGGCAGGCGACCTATGTGCGGAAGATGCACGAATGAGAATAAAGTGTGCATCTACCAAACCAAGGATGCAGAGGAGACAATCTCAATGGCCAAAAGCCGCGAGCTGTCGGAGGTTCGTGGTGAGGTCAGAGAATATGAAGCCATTATCCGCCATCTCCGCGATGTCTCTGCGCCCGAAGCCGTTGCCAACCTTCATAGACTCCGGTCGGCCACGAGTCTAGCATCTTTCTTGTCGGAAAAAGATAGCACACAGCCGCCGCAGTCGTCGGGTGGGGTTCCAGGTAAGGCAAACCCTTACTCCTGAGGACGTGGTCTGGTAGAACTGTGCCCTGTGCTTTACTATATCCTGGTGTTGAATCAACATTCTCGGTCTATACACTCAATGAGTTGACAGCATGGCTATATAACAGTGTCTTCAATCTTGTCATCCTCTGCTCCAAGCGCCTCGACAACTCGAGTAGCTGACATTCGGCCATCATCGAGTTCAGCGGAGCTGCGCCATGAATCCTACCAGCAAGAGGGCGGAAACACTTCATTGACACCAATTGTTGATAAACCGGGATCCCTGCATTTTCCAGCCTCACATGAACTGCTCGAACTTCTCGCCAACACTACGTCTGAAATATCTCAGACTATACTACGACAGCTTCGGACCAAGTCTACTCCTCAAGCTATTCTCGAACAGATTCGGGGACACAGTATCGCCACTAGGCGTCTCTCGGGGCATGAGACTGCACGTTCCATCACTCCACCGATCCAAACACCACGTGAGCTTCAGCTCATGGTACAGCATCCGGCTTCATATCCACGTCTGAATCCCATTAGTCTCGAAAACCCCTGTGGCTTTTCCGCCGAGCCTTTTGTCGCGCCCAAAGTGGCCGCTGGACGAGGTAATGCAAGGTCTACCTTGGATCTAGAGCCTTCATCCGCAGGCCCTGGCCGAGACACAGACTTCGGTCCCATCAAACCACCGGAGTATTTCGACCCACGTCTTGCTGTCCTCGACATCAAATTCTGGACTACGGTTCCCGTCGACAATTCGTTGGCTGCTGCGATCATATCGCTTCATCTTGAAACAGAACATCCTATTTTGGGCCTGTTTGACACCGAAGCTTTTGTCTCTGGGCTGGTTCAAAATGACGTTTCGTTGTGCAGTGCTTTCGAAGTCAATGCTTTACTCTCATATGCTTCCGTAAAGAGCTTCCTCCCACTCTGAAGCTGAATACTGACTGGCTTCAGCAATGTTATTCAACCAAGTCATCTCTTGCAACATCGCTGAGCTATCAATTTGGAGCTGAAGCTACGAGACTGTGGCGCGAGGAACGCGCCACAGACTGTCTAGCCAACATTGCTGGCCTGGCATATTTATACATCTTTTACACCGCTAATGGAAAGGACGGAACAAGTCACGATTATTGTCTTGTCGACCTAGCCGAGATAGCAAGTAGAATGCAGCTGTTCGGCACAATTGATCGTAAGAGTGTCAACGACATCAGCGCACTCCCTCCGGAAATCCAAAGGTCTACTGCACATGCTGCCTGGGGAGGATATAGCTTTCTCACGCAAGTTTTGAGCTGGTCTATATACATTGGCTGTGCTAATCCAAACTTATCAGGATGCAAGCGTTTTTTCGAAGTATTGGTCCCATCGAATACCCTCCACTGCTAACCATCCCTCTCATGGCTGCACAAGGTACGAATTCCGAGGGTAAGGATCGTGAAAATTTGACTATATCATTACCAACCGCAAACCGCGAGACTTACACGTTCACTGCGTTTTGTCAGTTCTGGAAGATTGTCGGTGAGGTTCTCATCGTCTACCACTCGGCAAACAGCGAGAGCAAGACTTCGCTCATATTCGCTTTCTTGAAATATCACAAACTGCTGCACTGGGCTGACAGCCTCCCGATGTTGATGGAGCGCAAGAAGACGGCACCTGCGCACGTATTGGTGTTCCAGTGAGTTCCTTGCATCTGCATATAAAGTACAGGTAAGCGGTATGTGGTATGACTAACAACTTCTAGCATCTGGTATCATCTGTTCATCCTAGAGATCTTTCGACCTTTTGTTACTGCCCAAAAGCAGCACGAACTGAGCTCCTGGACGCCATCTTCGTCCAACTCCGAGGCAATCTTCTCAGCCTCGGTGAAACAGCTCAAACGCCTCATCCTCGTCTTTCGACGCCATCAGGCCTCTGCCGTCTACACCTTTTTCTGGCACCCAGGGCTCATGGGCGTGGCGAATGCAGCGCTCAAGAACAGCATAGATCCGAACTGGCGCTTCTATTTTATGCTATGCATATACTGCTATCGTGATCTTGCTCCTTGCTTCCCAGTTTCGAAGCAAATCGCCCAAGGGTTGCTGGCGATTGCTGCTGAAAGCGGCCTCGTCAGCTCCGGGGAAGCAACGCTGTACTCGGACGAATTCAACTTGCAGAACCATGGCGACGTAGAAGATCGATCACAGGGCGGGTTTGTTCTTGACTTGGACATGGCCGTGTCTGACAAAGAAGGTGCAAAGATCGGTGCGCTGGTGGACAAATTTGACCGGATTACGGTGTTACCGGACCAGGCGGAAGATCTCTCGTAGAGCTCTTGGACATGCTACTTGAACATGTTGGTGCCTCTCGTGTTTTCTCTACACCCACGTGGGCATGTCGTCATTCAATAGCTGAACGCACTATCGGTGTCACGCAAGTATCGAGACGAGACTCCGCAAGTCACGTACCGTCAATGAAGTGGTATTTTTTTTTTCAGTAGCGTCGTTGACTTAGCTGTGTATTGAAAGAAAAGGGTATCTATGCACGGTAAAGAAGGGGTCATGTGTCCCTTTGAAGGTCTTCATAAGGAAGCGATTACAAGTAAGTGACTTACGGAGTCTCGTTTCGATACTTGCCACGTGCTTGCGTAAGGCGAGTATCGCCACTGTCGCTTACAAGGATCGAACGAATAAGCTAGGCCTAAAATGGTGGTACGTGATCTTTCATGCGTATTGCACTATGACAGAAGTTGCGATTTCATGCAGGTCGGAAGAATCTACCTTTGATACGCTCTAAGTAGGCGCGTTTTGTATGGTAAAAGCTGGCGTTGGTTCTATGTAAAATGTACTTGATTTTGTATGTAACGATTGTGGGGTTTATGATACCTGTACATGAATAGCTCCATGTCCCTTGAGACCTTTAAAATGTAATACATGTAGCCAATGGTATCGAATGGAGCCAGCTCCGCGTCTGGCACATTCACAGGGAAGCTCCTCCCCCCCCCTCTTCTGACTGCCAAATCGCCCGTGTGGCAACCCAAATCCATCCAACTGCTTCTTCACCTTTTCCTTATTGGTACGCCTTCAAGCAACGGACGACAGCTGAGTTTGCGGTGGGTCAGAGAGTTTCAGATGCGCGATACTTTCGAACCTGGCGAGCCCATGGAGCGACGCTACGTACCTTTGCGCCAGGCCTCTCCAGCCGCCGATGGCGTTACAACGCCAGACATTACACCAGTCAAGAGGCGTCGGGTCAACGTATCTATTGCCTGCAACAGGTGCCGACGGAAGAAGATTCGAGTGTGTCTACCTGATCGCCGTCCCAATTGCACCCATGGTTGTATGATAAAAATGGGGACTTGGGACTTTTCTGACATGTGGGAGGAGGCAGTGCGATGGCCAGCGACCAGTCTGCGCAAACTGTAGTGGTCAGACCACCCAATGCGAGTACAGGGATGAGTTGGACCTGCGCCCTGAGTCGAAGAAGCTCGTGCTTAAAATAGTGCGGATACTCAGCAGCCGTCCAGCAGCACAGGTCATCTGGGCCCTGGAGTGCTTGAAAAAGGAGACAAGTGCCTTGACTATCATGTCTCTACTTGAGAGCGAAGAGGCTTGGAACAATGAGCTATCACCTATCTCCGACCCGGCTATGATGTCTAACAACGCAGCTGGGCAGAGAGAGTTTGAAGTTCAGTACCCTACCGCCTATCCCTGCAACATCCCATTCAGTCCCCGAGATGTTGAACAACGGCCGCATCGCGGCTTATTTGGACCTCATGAACAAGGCCTGGCACTTTCCAGGTGAGTGCACATAGGGGCACTTCTGATACTATGGTATGCATGTACTGATACTGCCCGCAAGTGAGCATGACCAAGAAGACTCTATCTCTCCTTCATCGCCAGAATCGCCGGACGCCTCCTTGTTCCTGGAGTCATCGAGTATGTCGGCGAGGCAGACGAGGGACAATCAAGAGAAGAGCTTACGCAATCTATGCGACGCTCGATTGCAGAAGCTGAATATTCGATCCTGGACCAACGTGGATATAGATAACGACACAGCTGCCAGGTGCATATCTCTATATTTGGAGACGGACCATCCTCTTCTAGGGCATTTTGAGCCCGATCTATTCGTTTGTCATCTGGTCACAGAACGTGACGGCTACTGCTCGTCGCTGCTTGTGAATGCGCTGCTTTATTGGGCATGTGTAAGTTCGTTAAGCTAGGGCCGGCTCTTGTAATGCCATCAATCGTCACTGATAACAGCCCATGCAGCAAATGTATAGTATGGTTGATCCTGAAACAGACGCCCTTGCATCAAGCTTCCGTATCGAAGCGGAGAAGCTATGGGCCATCGAAGAGGAGTGCGGACGAGACTCCATCTTGAACATCGCTGCTCTCGAATTCCTTTGCCTGGGCTACCTGGGTCAGGGTCGAGACCACGCCATTATAGCATATGTCTCCAAGGCATCCGACATGGGCGTGAGGCTGGGCATGTTTGGTATACAGCCTCCAGCAGCAGCTACCGAGTGTGTGGATGGCGCAGAAGAACCGGATGAGGCTTCGAGAGCTCGAGGATATGCTGCGTGGGGCGTCTTCAATTGGATAACGTGAGCGTCTCCACGTATCACCCTTCCGAATACTATCACTGACCGGTGATATTGGCAATCCGAAGGCTCATGTCCCTATTCTATCGCCAACCCGGTATATTTTGCCCAAAGTGTCCGCCGTGCTTGGCAGTTCCCGAGTGTAAGCCGTCCGAGAAGCGGCAAGCCGACGAATACATGGGACAAACATTCCGCCATATCTGTCGATTCTGGGAGATTATGCATGAAGTCAGCCTCATGTATCAAGGCGATGGCACACATCCCTGGGGTTCCGCTGGCACTCTGCTCTTTGCAGAGTACAAATTTCGCGAGCTGCTTGCATGGAGCAATACCCTCCCGCGAAGACTTTCACGCAGCCATAAACAACCACATCACGTACAGGTGTTACAGTAGGTCACCACCATGTACACTGCCTTACCAACACAGGACTAACACTGAAGGATAGCATCTGGTTTCATGCAGCTATACTCGACGTCTTCCGGCCTCATACGAATATGGCCGTACACACAGGACGGCACTTGCGAACATTTTCCAACCCGGATGTGACGCCCCATGTCGTGTGCCGCGCGTCTGTTGCACAGCTGATGCACCTCATTAGCGATTATCGCGTTCATCACGCCTCATCAGCGTACAGCATCCTCTGGCATACCGCTTTGATTTATGTGATAAATGCCATTCTCAACGGCAACATGGAGGACGATTGGTATTCTGATCTCTTGCTTTGCATGTACAGCTACGAAAGTCTCGCCAGGTCATGGCGCGTTGCCGCAACCATTGCTAAAGGCCTTTTGTCTCTGGCGATCCAAAAGAGCAATATATCAAGCCACGCAGCGCGCCGCATTCTGAACGATCTCGAGAATCATCGTCTGGGTCAAGATCTTGGGGAAATACGGGCCACGTTCATGGCCGATCTCAATCTGGCGCAATCTGACCCGCGCTTGGCCACTGTGGAGCATCTGGCAGAACAGTTTGAGGACACTATGTTGCTGAGGGATTACACGACGGCTTGGGATGGCTAGAACTCTGTTTTCGATGTGGGGAGAGATCTACTTGTCAGCCTTCATAGACTAGGCGTCTTGGTTCGTTGGATGCAATTTGCGCCTGGGAAAGCTGACCTCTCCGTGGCAGCAATAGCGACAGGGCTCGGGAACATCCAGTTCAAGTGTTAGACAGAGGACTTGGGGATATCTGCATCTTCTATCGTGTAGCTTGCAGCGTTTAGAAGCGAAGCATTGCCAATACATCAAGAGCTAGTCACATGCGCAATCACGAACCCTCTGGGCCATCAAGCCATCTTGACGCACAATCTTCCACCCAGTTCCAGCCATGTAAATGTGCATCCCTTTACTAGATATAGATTCCATATAAAACGTGCGAGAATCCACATCCTTGGTGTCTTGCCAGCGCAGCATACATGCTGCCGCCTGCGTGTTCTGGGAACAAAAGGCGCGAATATAGACCTGTCTATCCTCTCGTACAAGCAGGCTTGGGGCGGATTCATTAGGGTAGTCGAACCAGAGGAATCGGGGAAGGCCAGCGGCTCTAGCGGCTGGAGCCCACTGCGCAAAGCCCCAGTCGATAAGGCTACCGCAAGTTTGTTAGTTACATGAAAACGCTTAGCAACGACGTTTCTTTACCATCCTATGTTATAGTTCTCATCAACAATGATGTTGGCCGGCTTGATGTCCCCGTGGTGTACGGCAAAGACTGTGCTATCTCGGTCTGGGCCAAGCACCTGAGCGAGTAGAGCTTGTTTCTCGAGGCAGTCTTTGCTCGGAAAGACCCGAAATTTTCCCACTCCGAACACGATTGTGCCTGTTCGTGAGACCTTGTTCGAAGAAATATGTCGCACTTATACAGCCTGGTAGAGTCAGCACGATTTCTTGTACCTCGTCGGTCTGACTAATTTACACACCACTTTCCTGTGTACATTCCAACAAAGACAGCTGTATCGAGGCTATATGGCTAAGTAGTAGGTTTTGGAGAGGCTGCGGTGGGAAGCTTGCGTTCCAGCCCAGGGCGTGACCCTCGACCCATTCAATACAATAAATGGATGACAAATTGGGTTATCTCGACTCAGGGCAGCTCCAAGAAACTTTGGAGCCCAGCGAAAGCCTTTTCGCTCGAGTATCCGCAGGACGTGCACTTCAGATTGAAGGAGACGGATTATGTCGTCGTGACTGCTGTCGTCTGTGGAATGAGGTATGCGAACTGCCAAGCTCGCCTCGTCCCCAGTACTGACTTTCAGGACGTGACACTCGCCTCCACTGAACCATGCATCCACGGACACAGCCTGTCTGCAAATTCTGAGCTCAGAAACTGCGGCCAGGACATCTTTTGCCTCGAAGCTTGCCGCTGCGAATTTCGCGCCGAGAGCTTCGCTGGAGCATGCTAATGGATCTTCGACGGGTTTGTCCACTTCGTCTCTAGCTTAGGGTGTCGTTGTGGCCATGGTGGAGTCTCGGGTTGATTGGGACGATGCTTTGAAGTTGGTCTTCAGGGTTAAGGCATTGGTGGGAGAGAATCAGGTTGAGTTGGGTTGGGATACGGCCGACATATCACGTGCGGATGAACCAAATGGTCCGAGCTTCTTTGCACCGAGTTGCCCACCGTCCGACGAGCTGTTGGAGGGTGATGGACTAGGCAGATCGTGGGACAGCTCACGCTGCCGACTCGAATCATCCCCTACGCAACCTTGGGCGATGTGACGGCGGGAGCAATTGATTGCGCAACGGCGGCGACCGTTGGTAGAGGGCCGGGTCGACGCATGTTTTGAGGGACTCTGGCTGGTGTACACACGTCAAATTTGTATGCCAACAACCTGCATATAGATGACTGGCACCACTATCCTGCTTCACGGTTACTAGCGATGGAAAACGCTGCGTCTGTGGCGCCACGGAACTGGCATTGTAGCCGGACAGCTAGCCCGACGAGCCTGTATCGGGTGGGCCGATCCCCGGAGCCGGTGCCGGGGAGGCCCACACCGACTCTGACGCCACCCGGCCGAACAGGATACGGGCCGTTTCACGTGACAGCTATCTCTTTCCACCACCCTCCGCGTGGCCACAGTCGCCGTAAACCTCCAGCTCCTGCTCATTCACAAACAAGTTCTCCTGCACAATGAGCCTTGCCAAAAACCTCAGATTCGGAACCAGCCGCCTGAAACACGCTCTTGGAGTGCATACTAGCTCCGCGCAACCGCTCACGATTATATCCGAGGAACCAAAAACCCGATACTGCGAAGGCGGCTACCATCCCGTCAGAATAGGCGACCACTTCGGCCACGGAAGATACAAAGTTGTCAACAAGCTCGGTTACGGCGCTTATTCTACCGTCTGGCTTGTATTCGATAGGCAGTAGGTTCTAGAAGACCCAGAGAACCACGTTGTCACACTGAACCAGCCTAGGAACAAAAGACATGTAGCGCTCAAAGTGCTAACTGCAGATTCTGCGGGAGGCCAACATAGCACATTCGAGTCGGCGATCTTGAGACACATCAAAAGTAAAAGAGCATCATGCCCCGGGTCGAACCACGTTCTCCAGTTGCTCGATGAGTTTGAGCACCGAGGCCCAAATGGAAATCATGTCTGCCTGGTCTTCCCTGCCACGGGTCCAGACATGTCGACTTACAGGAAACTATTTGCGAAGTCCAAGATCTCTCTGCCTCTTATGAAAGATGTATCTCAACAGCTTCTGTTGGCTTTATCACATTTGCATGACACCTGCAAAGTCATCCATACCGGTCAGTTCTTGCACTTTCATACCCTGTTCAGCTTCTTCTTACCCTTCTAACGTCAAACAAGATATCAAACCTCAGAATATCTTGATTGAGACTGCGGCTATTCGTACCATGTTCGAGAAAGCACCATCAGAGGCCTTTCAAGTTTCTGTATCGGATCATCCAGATGATTATGATATGGAATCCTCCCAGGTATCGTCCGCTGAAGAGGATATCACGAACCCCACAAGGCTGTCAATCAGGCTGGCGGATTTTGGGACAGGTCAGTTCCATGCATGTGAGTTATCAGATTGAGTAGCTCACTCAATACATACAGCGAGCTGGTTCGACAGACATCTAACCGATTGGATCCAACCCGACAAACTGCGTGCTCCAGAAGTCATTCTGGGGGCTGAATGGGACTACAAAGTCGACATATGGAATGTCGGTTTGATAGTAAGCATGATTCGCTCATGAGGAGTTACATTGCCACGTAATAACACAAATCCTCCATAGATCTGGGAGCTAGCGCAGGGACAGCTCCTTTTTGATGGCATGTGGACTCCGCGAGACTGTTACTCGGCTGATGCACACTTGGCTCAGATGTCTACCATATTTGGAGCGTTCCCAAGGCGATTACTGGAGAGATGCACCAAAAGAGATCAATACTTCGACGCTGCAGGTAATGCATTCCTGTCTTCCACTATTACAGCGGCTTGGTGACCTCAAGGTGGCTGACTTGACCACATGCAGGTAACCTCCTAAAGCCGTCGACTTTCCAATCTCGCAATCTGGATCAAATTAATACGCTCAGTGGTCTCTCTGAACTAGAAAGAAAGGAATTCCTGGATTTTGTTGGAGCAATGGTGAAGCTGGATCCAGAAGATCGACTCGACGCCAGCAAGCTACTCGAATCGTCCTGGCTGTCCTAGCTCTCTCTGCCTTGCAAACTTACTATCATTGTCCATGAAAAGAAATATATGGTGCGACTGCTGAGCTTCGGACTTTTCTAGCTACATGTACGAATGCAAAGTACGGGGCCTGTGGATTATTTGATAGGACTCATTGTAGACGAAGGCTGGCAATTCCAACCATGACATACTTTACATGTATATGACGCTTCGTCCTGTCCTTCGAGTAATACAGTGGACTCACTCACTGCCTGTACACGACAAACTGAACCTTTCCGTCTTGGGCATCAGGTACTAGCTAGTCGTATTCTGGTTAGAGGGCAGGCAGCGAGCTTCTTGAACCCAGCCCTTATATATTAGGTTAAACCATAGTACAGTAGGCGAATGGTTTAGTGGTATAACTCTCTCCCGATGTATCCTTACCTAAATCATCTTTACACCTAATTCGGGGAGCGGTCCGAGGTTCGATTCCTCGTTCGCCTAGCTTTTTGCCGCGGTGTCCGACTAGTCAGGTAACGCGACAGCAAGCTTCTTGGTTCCATCTATTCCTTATAATCTAGAGTACACCAATACTATACCAGGCGAATGGTTTAGTGGTATAACTCTCTCCCGATGTATCCTTACCTAAATCATCTTTACACCTAATTCGGGGAGCGGTCCGAGGTTCGATTCCTCGTTCGCCTATCTTTTTGTTGCCGTATTCGACACGTTGCACTCATTAACAATCGCGTCTTTCATGGACACTCGTGTTGGGGGCATCACATGACCAGGACATCCCATTAAAGTCGCATCATAGGTAATGAGTAGCCTTATGCATTATGTTTTATTATAATTCTTGACCTCCAAGAGCTCCCTGTGCCTAGTGTCTTGTGTGCTCGGTGGCCTTTTCCCACTTCAAGTTGCGATGTCGCCTTGCCTAGAGACTTTCTTGGTACCAGTCATGGCAGTGCTCTTCGCTTGCAGCCATTAGTTCCGGTCTAATGTACATGCTGAACGTCGACTTGACAATTGCCCCAGTGGACTGGGTATGACATCGTGGCTGGTATCGGGACTGGCTTCTGTATGCAGCCACCAGTCATCATTGCAAACTCCATCATCCTCAATGCATTGGTGGGATCTTTGGCATCGGCATGGCTCAAGTCGTCTTCAACAACGGTCTGATCAGCAGCCTCGCTAAGCATCGCGCCGATTGTCGTTGCGGCATTCCTACCCCTGGTCGAGGCCTACGTCATGATATCCTTCCCAACTTGAGGCGATTCGATCAGCAGTTTACCTCCTCAGAAATGACAAGCGTTACTTCATGTACATCATTCACCCTGAATAGCGAGCCCTCCAAAGACTTGTGCAAATGAAGCTTTTGGACCTGATGCTTCCAGCGCAAGTGGGCTTCATGGTACGATCGCTCCCGGTGGATACAATAACATGCGATGCAATATTGCCGTATGGTATGCTGCCTCTCATCTAGATGCCATCACTTCTTGTATGATATCCCTGACCTTTTCCGGCATGCTTAAAAACGGACTATGCGAGGCCGGGATCCTATACCTTTTGACAGGCATGCCCTCAGTCTCAACCCTATCCACCATCATATCCTGCACAAAAGCCGGCAGTCCCTGATCGTTCTCGCAGACAATGTACGTCAGGGGAATCGTCCTCCAGGCAACCTTTTCAACGTTGAGCGGCGTATGCTGGGCGGTGTAACCATGCACGACGCGCATCTCCTCCGCCCGCCTGGCCTCGTCGGGCTCGACGTCATTGAACAAGTGTTCGATCGGGTCTTTCCAGACCAGCAGGTCGTTCTCCTCCTGGACTAGATACGGCGGCAGCTGTCCGCCAAACAGGCCGCCGAGGGAATCAGTCTCTCCGGGAATAAAGGCGCACATGAAGATGAGGTCCGTGACGCCGCCTCTGTCAGAATCCCGGGACACAGCGAACTCAGCGAGTGCACCGCTAGAAATCATGCCGCCCCAGGAGTGGCCGACAACAGTGAGATGGGTGCCCGCGGCGACTTCCTTGGCCACAAGGGCCTTGATGAAGGCTATGTCGTCGTGGACCGTCTTGTTGGGCGGCACGGCGTTGTTGTTTGTCGGAAGTGTCTCGCAGATGGTGCGGATGCCCGCGGCTTGCAGGGCGGCGGTAAGCTTAGCGTAGTGCGCCGGGACGTGCCACGCGCCGGTGACGATGAGGACGGCTCGGGACTGAGACATGGCGGACGGTGGCTAGTGTGCGGTTGGCGATGACAGTTCTGAATGACAGAAGATGAAGAATGTGATGCGGTGATGAATCTTTTTTTTTCCTTTCTTCTTTGTGATGGATCGGCGAGCGTCAGGCGCAGCTAGCTGGGAACATGACTAGGATTCTGGATTTCCGTCATGGAACAGGGGGGCTTGTCCCGAGAATACCGTCTCCAAACTATGGCGGTCCTCACGTGGCGGAAGGATGCTGCACACCGATATGCAGCTCCCCTGGCTGGCTGGGTCTGAGCTATATACGTATACATACTGTACCCCATTGACTCAGTAAGCCATGTAGCTACTGAGCTACTCCTATTAATGATGTAGTAGTGGGCGTTGTCTAAACCAAATACGAGCAATCCGAGTGCGCCATGTTATGCCCATTCGAGCTGTCCACTGTATTTTAGCTCCGGGGCCAAAATACCCGCCGGAGCTAAACTATGTACATACAAGTAGTCGGCAGCTCCGCCTCGGTCCACAATCACTGCTACTTCTCGACTCTTTCTTTTCCTCCTTTGGTCAAGGCCTTACCAGGCGTGTCAGGTCAGCGTCAGTCAAGCCTCTGCAGCCTTGACGAAGTGGGTTCAACCGGGTCTCTGATCCGCAGCGTCAACGATTTGTATGTACCAGCATTCATGCATGCGCAAGATGGTCATGGAACCGAATCCTTCCATTTGCCAAACCTATCACAGGCAGTCAACCCCTTCGATCGGTGGGCCACTGGGCTCCTGTTGTTGCGAGATCCCCGGTCTTTTATCGTAGGGAAAAAACAAGTAATAGTTGAACCGCTATTTTCTGATTATCCAGGGGACGACGAGGTTTCACCTTGATCATCGGCCGACGGCTGAATGCCGGAGATGCACTTTCTCTCTCTCTCTCTCTCTCCTCGGCCTCTTTCTTCACCTTGTTGAATGAGCATCATCAGCACTTCGCCTAAAGGCCAATACTCAGCATCATGGCTCTCTCAGAGAGGGCTGTGCGTATGATTGCCGTCGTGGCGGTGCTGGTAGGCCTATCAACTGCGGCCGTCTGCCTCCGCTTCGTCGCGCGTCTGAAGCTGCATGTCAAGGTCGGACTCGACGACTATCTCTGCGTCGGCGCTCTAATCTGCTTGTATGGCATGCTGCTGGAGCTGGTATTGTGTGCGTTTTCCACGTTATCATCAATGAATACTCAAAATCACTAACCCATGGCATTCAGGGTGCACCATTGGCGGCAACGGAAGCCACATTACGACCCTCAGGAATGAAGAGATCATGACCTTCTTAAAGGTATAGTGACGCTGACTACGCCAGCCTCCGATCTTGCCAGCGGTGGTCGTCCTGCTAAGAATATGACACAGATCTTCCTGGCGAGCGAGTTCACCTACTTGGTCCTTTGTCCCCTGCTTCGAATCTCTTTCATCTGCTTCTACCAGCGCATCTTCGATACCCCCAAGTTCCGTCGCCTGTCCTGCGGTATTGCCTGGTTGATCAGCCTTTGGGGAGGCAGCATGTTCGTCGCCTGCGGTTTGCAGTGTCGCCCTCTCCGGAGCTTTTGGGATCCCACTGTCCCGGGAACGTGCTTCAACGCCAATGCCTTCATTATAACGAACCAGGCTTTCAACGTCATCATGGACTTTGTCTTGCTGATTCTGCCTCTGCCTATGATTTGGAAGCTCCATCGTTCATGGCGGGAAAAGCTTGCCCTAAGCAGCATCTTTCTCATTGGAGGATTGTGAGTCTTCTACAACCGTGACTCCTCCGTCCTGGAGCTAATCAGTGTCAAAGCATCTGCTTCGCGAGCGTGTACCGCATCGTCACTCTCTTTTACATCGACGCAAAGGATCTTACCTGTCAGTTTTGTCAGAAGCCTGGTACCGCGTCCATTGTATTGACTCCTCGCAGATACCGTTTACGAAGCTGCTCTCTGGACTCATATCGAGCCCGCAGTTGGCATCGTTTGCAGTTGTCTGCCAACGATTCGCGGTCTCTTCCCGTCTCTGGGTTTCCGAAACGGTACCAAGAACTCTTCTTCCAGGAATGGCTACAACACCTCGGGCAGCCGGGACATTGCAGGCTCCCAGCAACGCAACTCGCCGTATATACAGATGTCGGATATCCCGGTCAAGAGGTTTGACAGCGCCGAAGAGGGGCTGGTGTCGCAGCAAGGTCCGAACATGAAGGGCATCACTGTTAGGAAAGACTTTGGTGTAACGCGTGGCATTCCATGATAATGGAGGGCAATTGCAGTTTTGTACCAATATTCACGAGGCATGACGCGGCTTGATGAGACTGAAAGGCTGGAAAAAAAGGAGGTCGTGAAGAAGAGGATAAGAATCAATACGTGCATGTCATTCGTTGATGGCATTCACACAACATGTAAATAGAACAAAGTACACAAGCTATGCACTGGCAGAGGGCACCTTGGCACGCGTGTTCATCGCGTAGTTTAGGTAATATAGGGGCCTAGGCAGACGTGGCTGTGCCGAGTGCTCTGTAGTTACAGCGCCTCATCTGCCTGTGGCGCCGCCAGTCCCCGTGCTTGTAGGCGTGCACGTTTCTTCATTGTCATCGCGCCACGTGGTCCGTCAACCTTGGAGACGCGTCAAGCCTTAATCTCGATTTGACAGATACAACTTCAAGCCCCAATCTCGCAGATGCTACTACCGCACAGATCTTATTGGTCATGGCCGGGATCTGGGCACCAATGAGACTCCATTTCTGCGAGATCGACACTTACAGATATGCATGGTTCACAAGGCTATACATAGAAACTTACCAGTAAACCCCCCAGATTATGCAGAATGTCTTGTTCACGCCGCCTAAGAATTACCTGTTCTGTCTCAAGAGATTTCTTCCAGCTACTCCTCTCTACCATGTCCTACTCCTTCGCGCGTACTTTTCTGCCTAGTACAGGCTCTCGGGTCTGTCACAATGAAGCGCTCAAAGGTGATCGCTCACTGCGCCTGGGCGATGGCGGCATCAGCAGCTCGGGTACAGCTCGAGAGGCGGGCTGACGGACCAGGCGCCTTTCAGAGACGGGCTTTACATACAAGTAAGCACTTCCCGTCTCGATTGCGGTGGCTCCTCGTTTCTGACTAGCCTCTAGTCGCGAGATTGGGCGACTACCTGTATATTGAGGCCGGAGAGGCTTCTCCATACGTAGACGGCCAGATGACGCAGGGGAAACCGTCGATTGCCCGTAAGTGGCTGTTGGAACTTGTCTCGTGTCGCGACAAGCATCATCTGATTAGCGACTTGCAGTCGGCAAAACATTGTCGATATCTTTGAAGCAATCCTGGGCCATTACCAGTCTTGCAATTCACGAGATCGACGGTCACGAACCCCCCGTGGCAAACAAGGTTAGCCTCTGGGTAGACGAAAAGACGGAAATCTTGTATAGATATGGCGGCGAGGTGCCGTACACTGGTCCACCAAACCCGGATATGCATGTCCTCTGGGCATTTCAGCCTGATAGCAAAGGAGATGGAAGATGGTCTCGCGCAACGCCATCCAACGCAGCCGTTTTTGACAACATCGTCGTTGGCACGCGTGCATCATCAGCATTTTGCGATAATGGCCTCGGTTTCGCCATCGGTGGCTACGGCAACCCATCCACGGATAAGAGCTTCAAATCCGTCGTGTGGCCAAACTCTATACCCATTCCCGGCATGTTGCGATACGACAGCAAGAGCCGTAGCTGGTCCAACGAATCTACCGCGGCACTGAGCAGCGCCAGTAGCCTTTCATCGGACGAAGCTCTGTGCATATCTGGCTTCGGGCCCCATCCGCTCCTGTTCGTCATTGGAGGAAGAGCCCCCGGCTCTACGACAGGGCCCTTTAATGGACTTCGAACAATACAGTTTTACGACACGGTTTCGCAGAAATGGTTGTGGCAGGACACAACCGGTGAAATTCCCCGGGAAAGAGAAATGTTTTGTGCAGCTGGCGCGAGGGCTCAAGACGGAAGTTACCAAATGTGCGTTCGTCTTGTGATTGATTCATGTGACAAAAGCAAATACTCGTTGCTGACCAAGTCCTCTTCCGCTAGCTTTATCCACGGCGGGAGGAATACTGCAGATGGCACTTTGAGCGACACATTTGTCCTTACCATCCCCGGCTTCAGATGGTTCAGAGTCGATCTCCCGGCCGACGCTCGCATGGATCATTCCTGCACAGTCGTTGGCAAGGGTCAGATACTCTTTTCGGGTGGTTTAGGTGTCGAGTGGGACTGGAAGACGAACGATCCCTGGATCAAGTCGATGCGCATACTGGACATGTCGACGCTCGAATGGAGGGACAAATATGACGCCCAGGCCGAGCAGTACAGTACGCCGCAAAAGATCAAAGCTTGGTATGACAAGGGGTATGTTCCTGACAGAGTGTTTGACGCGGATTGTTTGTATGCTGACACGAGGTGCTACAGAGGACTGGCGTCTGTTCAGTGGACGAACCAAGAGGTACGGAGCATCTTCAACAACAGTCTGTCAAACGCAGGTAAGCCAGTCGAAATGAAGGCAAATTTGGTAGTCAAGCAGCTGACTTCGATGCTCAGCTGCAACGTCTTCCGAATCGGGCAAACAGAAGACTCCTATTGCCCCCATTGTCGGAGGGGTTGTTGGCGGCGTCGCTTTGCTGTTGCTCATCGGCCTCACAGTACTACTATGGCGCCGGAGACGGAACAGAAGAAGACAAATTCAGGAGCAAGAACCCGACACGGTCAAGCCACCCATGGGTATGAGCTCATCAGAAGCTCCTGCGGGGCAAATATACGAGGTCCAATCGCAAGAGCTGCATAGAGGTGGGAGGAGCATACCGACCGAGCTGCCAGGATAGGGCGGAGCCAAGAACAACGGCACCAATGGTCTTACTCGTGGAGCCGCTTATGGGAGCCTTGAGCATGATTCATGACTTTGGGCTACCCTGTAGACTCTCCAAACACTGAGGGCCCTCAACTTGTATGATCCAAAGGAGAGTCAGTTGGCTTGCATACGGTGCTTCATGAAAATATTGTTTTCATGTTGCTTTCGTATCGTTATTGTTACATAGAGAAAGTGCTGATGTATCTAGAATATGAACATACCAAGAGGAAAGGATAAAAGAAAACAAGCCACTCACGCTTCTTCCTCGGATTTACCAGTATTATCATCATCCCGAGAAACCCCTGCTTACTGGTCAGTGGTGATATAGGCACAGCCACAGGCAAACATGGGGCGGTTTACTGGGCACGTGCGGGGTAAACGGCTAAAAGCCTACCTGACCGATAGGCTATCCCGCAGGACTCCAAACCTTGCCCAAGCCACAGCTGCGGGAGGTCGCATGGCTGGCCCACCGTTCGACTCTCCAGTTGGATTCATGTCCCCATTAGCTGGCTCGCAGTCCCGAGACTGTCTATCGCTGTCATCAATGTCTCGCGGAACTGAGATGACGGGTTTCTTATCCATCATCCTGCCCATCTTGACCACAGACCATGGATAGCCAGCGCATCCTCATCATCGGAGGCGGAACCTTTGGCCTCTCTACCGCATACCATCTAGCCAAGTCTGGGTTCAAGAACATCACCGTGTTAGAAAAGAGTACCATCTTCCCATCGGATATATCGGCTGGAAATGATCTCAACAAGATCGTCAGAGCAGAATACGAGGATCCTTGGTACGCGGCCTTGGCGCTGGTGAGTCTGATGACCGAAACACACATCAACCACCAAATTGACGTGACGACCTCGTAGAACGCCATCCAAGAATGGAAGACCAACCCGCTCTTCGCGCCGTACTATCATGAGGTCGGCTACCTGCTGGCCAACTCGCCGACGGCTCCTGAAAAGGCCAAAAAGACTCTAGCCAAGTCCCTCTCGTCGATAGCAGAACACCCAGCCTGGAAAGGTCAAATCACGCCCCTACACACGCGTCAAGACATCCGAGATATCGCACCCGTATTCGACGGGCCCATGGAATGGCGGGGATACTTCAACCGCCTGGCTGGCTATGTGCATTCCGCCGATGCCCTGCATGCCGCCTATGCCGCATGCTGCGACTCGGGAGTTCGGTTCCAAGCCGAGACGGTCGCAAAACTCTCGTATAACGGCAAACGATGTGTCGGCGCGCTCACAAGTCTCGGCAACGAATACACCGCAGACATCGTCGTCGTGACCCTCGGCGCTTCTGCCGCCCGGCTTATCCCAGAGCTGGCACCCCAAGTCACAGCGAGGGCATGGAGCGTCGCCCACGTTCAACTTACACCGTCCGAGGCAGCCCGCCTCCGCGGCATTCCAGTAACGTACGCGCGCGACCTTGGCTTTTTCTTCGAGCCAGACCCACGTACGCACCTGCTCAAGCTTAGCGCGTCCGGGATGGGAATCACAAACTACGATGGCGGCAAAGCGTCCTTGCCGCCGGAAGACTGTTCGTTTATTCCTGGGCGAGATGAGAAGGCTATACGAAACCTGCTCAAAGAGACTTTGCCAGCCTTGGCTGGTAGGCCATTCGTGCAGAAGAAGACGTGCTGGGTTGCGGACACGGCCGACTCCAACTTTGTCATTGACTTTGTCCCGGGGAAGCAGGGCTTGGTCGTCGCTACGGGAGACTCTGGTCATGGCTTCAAGTTTCTCCCCGTCTTGGGGCAGTGGATCAAGAAAGTGATTGTAGACGGACGACAGGTCGAAAGTCACTGGCAGTGGAAGTCGGCAACGGGACCAAACGACGATGTCACCTGGAGGGTTGGTAAATCGATCGAGCTTAGAGATGCACTCAAGGCGAATCTCTAGTGTTCATACTATGGAGTATGGACTACCGCATTACCCCATCCCCGATGTCCGAGTGGAGCAATTCATTACTGCTATTCGACGGGAAGGGTAATTAGCATTGCGGCTCGACGCACGGCGATCTGAGCCAATGGAAACACATCGACAGGGCGAGCCATAATACTTTCCTACATTTCAACATGATTGGTTGCGACAATATCGGGTAGCGTGACAGTCTCAGCCTTCCAGGTACGACTACGCACAGTTTTGTGCACGTGTATGTGTGTCCGCGGCTGCCGACGTTAGGAAAAGTTATGACAGATGAACACTTTGGCATGCTGTCAGCGCGTCGATATGCTTGGCAGGAACAAATACGAGTGCAATTCTAATGGAGCCAAGTAGGTTCTGAAACTCTTTGCCGGATTCTATATCTCATCTCGAGAGCCGTTGGCGGAGGACACCAATGTCCTTACCACAGATATTCATAACTTGCAATCTGACAATGATGTCGGCTCACTATCCATCAGCGCGACATTGACCCATCCAAGCAGCTTCTCCTATCTGTTGTTCACCATCTTGATGTTGATACATTTTGGACTTGAGAATCTTGACTTGCTATCTACATGAAAACACAGCATCGTGAGCAGTATGTTACGGCTAGACACAGGCGCTGGGACGGTAACGTGTCTCAGGTGCCTCGCACTAGTCTTCCAACGGCCCGAACTACGGGAGCAGTGAGACAAGCGTGTCATGACGCATTGGGAAGATCGGGTCCGAAACCTGCCACTTACATTCTCAGATCATGGAGGGTGTGTGCGTCCTTTTGTGCGCATTCGGACGAATTGGCGCATAGTTGACTTCACGGATAAGATATCGGGCATTTCGCAAGAATTAATGGGCTCAAATCAACGTCCTCTAATTGGTTGGCGAAGTCTCACGGTTAAATCGGAAACTGCAACAGTAGGGTTGTTGTGTCAATTTTGACGGCTGGGAATGTACGGAGTAATGGGGGAAGTAATCGCGATTGACGTGTTAATCACACGGTACTACCACACCTCCATGTTCCACATAGCATATTTCCACAACATCATATCGAATGGACAGGAAGACACCAAGACGTTGCAAAGCTTGGCTCACAATAGCTGAAGCACTTCGAACAGAGACGCACGGTCAAGGAAAACGAATCATAGGAAACAGTTCACTTAGTTCAATATAAAACACAATTTGTCAAATTGATTAACTACAATACCATCTCATTACCAAGAATTACAGTCTCCCCAAATCCCCCGAGTCGTTCGCCCTAATATCCTGCATACAACATCCGATGTGCCTGCCTTGATACGCCTGGGGTATCGAAGCAGACAGTAGCTATCCACATGACGACACCCAGGCCACCGGACAATGGTCGTTTGCCCAGCTTACATGGCGCACTGGTCGTTGACGAGGGCGACATCGTTGACGCAGCCGGCAATGCAGTAAGAGTTACCGCTGATGGTTCCAGAAATATCTCGGCAACGGAAGAGAACCTGGAGGAGCTGAACGTCGGTCAAACCGGGGATGTTGGTGTGGTTGGCAGCAGCAGCCAGATCAGCTGGGGCATAGCCTGTGAAATGAAAGTTTGTTAGTTCTCATGCCCATGTTTCCCCTTTCCTCACACAGACGAATTAGGAAAAACGTACCGAAATCAGCGACCAAGTTGTAGCCGCACTTGTATTCCTGGTAGACGCAGGGGGTGGTGGGAGCAGCAGTAACGCTGGAGATGGCAATAGCCAGGAGAGCGGCGAGACCGGAGAACATCATCTTGAAAATGTGGGTTGGTGAAAAAGGCTTCACGAAAAGGAAAGAATGTGTAAATGATTGGAAGATGTATAAACAGTTGTCTTCTGATCTTGTCTGATGCCAAGCTTTCTTCCCCTTTCTCGAGACTGGGATTTTCTTGCCTCTTTATACTCTCGATCTTGCACCACCAGACAGCCAAAGACGCGTAGTCGTTTCCTTTCCTTTCCTTGGAAACATGACAAGCGACCACCCCCTTCCGTTCGTTGCCCTTGCCATGAAATCGTCGAACTCGCCAAAAAGGATTGAAAGCTGGTCTTCTGATTTCCCGAATTCCAGGCATGAAACACCTAGGAAACCAAGTGTGAGCGCCTTTTTTCCAACTTGGTTCCGCCCTTCACGTGTAAGTTTTTGCACATCGCGATGCAAGTTGACCACTGTTCTTTCTAAACTTCAATCCTCCACACCTCCTTCTTGAGACGCCATGACCGAAATGACATGCCGCTAGGGATCTCTCATCTGCGTCATATCATTTGAGATGTGACCGAAGCTAATCCTAACCGCATTCGTGAGCAAGAATGCATTCCGTCGAAAAGATATGCACGTTAAACTACGAAGGAGGGAAAAAAGTGGTGTCATGGCCATGGGAAGGCGCCACTAAGCAAAATCTCGGAATGTGCACGAGAGGCGCCCCAACCACCGCAACGATTCTCCTTCAACCCCGGTAAATTACGAGGCTGGCGAATAGGGAAAGCAAAGCGAGAGAGAGAGAGAGAGAGAGAGGACAGGGCAAAATAGAACTAGATCAGATTGTCAAAAAATTGTTGCCCGTTAACTCGTTCGATATCAACCTAGTCCAAGCAGACCATGTGATCTGAAACAGACGCTAGGAAAGACGTTGAAGGAATCCACTCGAGATATGCTTTCGGGAGTATATGATTTTCCTCAAATTAAGGTTTTTCTTATCTTATGGCTCGATATTTAGTCTATATTCATGCGTCGTTTGGTTTGCGCCAGGGGCGTAGCTGAGGAAGGAAACAGCTCTTGCGTGGCTAGATGTAAATGCATTGGTGAACGATATCTTCTTCTTTGATTTTTTTGAAGTTGCCCTTTTCTCCGACACTAGTCACAATTACGTCAATCTTAGTCCTACCACCTTGTTCCAAACCTTCTGACCTCATCCTGATTCAAGACGACCACGGGCTCGGGTTTTTGCCCGAGTCCTTCCCGTGAGAACGCGCAACTATCATTCCAAAAATGAAGAAGAATTGCTTTTTTGTAAAATTAGTCTGATTTGCACGATCTTGATCGACTGGATAGGATTCATTTTCTTGCAAACTTCAAGTTGCGGCGCAATAAGCCACTTCCACGAGATCATCTCTTCAGTAATCAGCTGAATGGAAAAAACTTGGCTGCAAGTGCCTTCGTGGGCTTTTCACCCCTACGTCCTATCTTGCGGCAAATTCCTACCAACGGTGACCTTGGGTTCATGCAAGGCACCGCAAGCAGAGAGCATTCCTGGCTCGTCGTTCGCTTGCTCCGAGCGTGTCTTATATCGTACGAAAGAGTGCCCACCGGACGTTGTCACGGGCAGGAAAAAGCGCCACTCCGATGGCCACTCGTTATACCACCGCCCGTTTCTGCCACGCTTTGCAGGCTTGCTCATCACGATGCACGGACAAGTGCCTTGTCGCATAATTAAACATGGCGATTGTATCTGGGATGAGGGGTGAAATCGAGAATCAAAAATTAAAATTATCCCTTTGAAGTGGCATCGCTGACTAACTGTCTCCTCTTTTTCATAGTTCTTGCTATACAGTCACCTGCCTCTGCAAGACTGGCTTTTCGATATTGGACTGACTCAATCTCTTTGAATTTCCAACAAAAACTTCGTATCACAACCTATTGTCTATGCACGGAATTGACTCGTCAAAACGTGTGCAAGACCATAGTTCCATGCTTACACCTCCATTAATAGCTACTCGTACCACTTTCCCGGTTCATGATGCCGAGCGCTCCATGTCCTACGCTTTTGGCTCAGGAGTCTTACGCGTATGCTTTCAAATACTCTAACTCCGCGGTCTCACGGCCCTTATTCTGCCGTTCCGAACAAGCGAGCACACCGACCTGGTACAACATGACAAACCCCCAGTAAGCGGCAAGGGCGGAGATGCATTTTGATGAGTCCGACATCCGGGGAATGTGCCCGAGCAGCCGTAGGATAGCTCGGACCTAAGCCTTGTCAAAGGCCCAGGAACAAGCTTTGACGAATTCAGGTACCAGGGGGGGAGGGGGGAGGCCTTGATGCAAGGAAAAAAAAGCTTGTTGACCGGTGAGATGACAATTCTGGCCCTTGGCACGACTGGAATGCAGTTTGGCGGCTCTGGTACTGGCAACGGCCAAGACTGGAATGTGTCGCCCAGGAACATGACGGAAAGGCGGGCAACGCTCGCGGATTGACAGGCTGTTGCTCTCCGCGCGCATTGGGATGTGTCTCAGGTCCCGGGCGAAGACTGTGCCACAGCTTCGTTCCCGGCTTCGTAGGAACCGCGCACGGTTAAAACGGTTCCGCTCCCTCCCCTTTCCCTCGTGCCTGGCGAATGCCAAGCCATGGCTTTGGGTGTGTTTTCCAAATCCATAATGAATCCACATTGAAGTGATCATTCCCTTTTTGAAAACAGTTTGAGGCGAAACGACCTGTCACCCCTAGCAACGAAAACGGTTGATAGACTTGTCTGTGACAATCCGTTCATCAATACCGTTTGTGAGATTATAATACCCCCTTGTAGAAAAACTTGGCTAGCCTTGCAAGCCTCCAGCCTGTACTTGTACTTGTAATTCTTTTTTCCTTGGAAGAGTCCGGCCGCGACAGATGTTGCCCAGACACGACAAGGTCGTCGCTTGCTTGATCACATCATCCTGACGGCGTTTCTGCCCATCAAGCAGTTCAACATGTGGCCGTTCCCTTGGTTGATGTCCCTGCTCCCTTTCTCCGACGTGTACGGTAATATCAAAGACGATCCATGGGCCAGCTGTGCCACCGGTCCCTACGATGTGCCCTCAGATTCAGGGTCGAGTGCCTTGGGAGAGTATGAGTTTTCCGTCCCCTGAAAAGGCAAAACGTGTAATCTCTAATCTCGAATGCCCGTGTACAGTGACGGATCGGGACGGTTTCTACTTCAGATCAGCATATGCGAGAGTACGAGGAGAAGGATAGGGATCAGATCTAGACCAGTCACCAGATTCATCAGCGCCGATGGCATTTCCTCATCATGCCAATTCGCGACGCCCTTCAGGATCATCGACGACAAGCTGTACGCGGACGAGAGACCGTCGATGACGAGCCAAAGCGACGACACTGGAGACGAGCCGCTCGAGTCTAAGCTGTCCGCGCGAGGGATTCTTCACGAGAATTTCGGTTCCAAGTTGATCGCAAGGGGGGTTCATGATGGATTTTCCTTGGTCAATGGCAGACTAGAGTGGCAACACCCCAAGTTTGTCGACGGCAAAGCCCGGTTTTGCCTGTCAGCCGTCAACGGCATGGTCGTGGTTCTCGACCCGGCGATGAAGCCGTCCAGCTGCGTGCCTGCGAACCTGGATTACGTGCCTTGTAAGTTTGGAAACTGCTCATGCTGATAGCTTTGCGCAGATGCTAATGTACGTGGCAGATACCCAATGTGCTGGTGGGACTGCGGCGCCCCTTCAAGATATTTCGAATGGCCCATCTCCATCATCTGCGGAATCAGCACCAGGCCTGCTGGAGTTTTCAAGCGTGGAGTCGGCAGGAGATCCAGTCGATATTCCATCAACTTTCCAAGACCCATCAGAGCCGAACGCGCCAGAAACGGGCGATACACCCTCATCTCCGGGGTCAGTGTCAGGCGTTAAGTCAGGTCCCAAGTGGGTTCCTTCTCGACTTCAAGCCGCTGCGGGTTCGACAGGATCGTTCCCTTCGCACCATCAATCTCACAATGGAGGGTCTACCGGATCGTTTCCCTCACAACCTCAGCCCCAAGCTGGGGGCTCTTCCGGATCGTTCCCTTCACGACCCCAGCGTCAAGCCGGAGGCTCGACACGAACCTTTTCTTCCAAATCCCAACCGCAGGCGGGAGACGTACCAGGATCAATCAACTCATTCCACCACCGACCTCATACGGGGAGCTCAACAGGATCAACAGGCTCATCGGACCCCTCATCTTCCAACTCCCGGCGACCTCAGGCGGGAGGCTCGAAAGGTTCGACAGGATCTTCGGGCAAGGCTCCTGCTAATCACTCTGTGGGCAACCCAGCGAAACCAACAGAGTCCTCCGGTAGAAAGAAGCCTGGACTTCAGCCCGAGAATGATTTCTCAGACACATTCGACGAAAACGACCAGCAGGAGATGCAAGCGCTCGCAGCCAATAAGGCGGCCGCCGATTCTGCGACTACGACAACCGCGACAGATAGCAGTACCGCCACTGACCAAACAACGGTCGTAGGGACACTCATCCCCGGTCCTCAAGGACCACAAGGGCCCCAAGGTCCCCAGGGGCCCCAGGGTCCTCAAGGCAACAACGGACCGCCGGGCCCTCAAGGCCCTCAAGGGCCGCCTGGTGCTCAGGGAAGTCAAGGACAGCAAGGCATTCAGGGAGCCAACGGGCAGCAGGGCTTTCCGGGCCCCGCCGGGCCAGCGGGTGTCCAGGGTCCGGTTGGGCCTCCGGGTCCCAAGGGTAACACCGGCCTCACAGGTGCCCAAGGACCCCAAGGTGCCACCGGAGCTCAAGGTGCCACTGGAGGCTTAGGAGCTCAGGGTGCCAAAGGAGACAGGGGCGACAAGGGCGATAAGGGCGATAAAGGCGACAAGGGCGACCAAGGAATCAAGGGTAACACCGGTATGACGGGACAGACTGGACCACAAGGTCTTCCAGGCGCGAAAGGCTCTACTGGACCGCAAGGCCCCAAAGGTGACAAGGGAGACAAAGGCGACACTGGCGCCACTGGTCCTACGGGCGCTACTGGTGCTAATGGTGCTCCGGGCGCTGCCGGACCTGCAGGTGTCGCTGGACCCGCGGGAGCGACAGGTCCCAAGGGTGATACAGGAGCAGCAGGTCCCAAGGGCGATACAGGAGCAGCAGGCGCAACCGGAGCAACTGGTGCCACAGGCCCGAAAGGAGACACGGGGCCCGCAGGCGCCAAGGGCGACACAGGAGCAGCGGGCGCCGCAGGACCCGCCGGAGCGACAGGTCCCAAAGGTGATACAGGAGCAGCAGGTCCCAAGGGCGACACGGGAGCAACCGGAATGACGGGAATGACTGGCGCGACCGGAGCGACCGGAGCAACCGGGGCAGCCGGAGCGCCGGGCGCCGCCGGATCTCCAGGCGCTCAAGGTCCCAAAGGTGACCCGGGAGCAACAGGCGCCGACGGACCAGCCGGCCCCAAGGGCGACAAGGGAGACAAGGGCGACAAGGGCGATAAGGGCGACAAGGGCGACACAGGCCCAAACGGCATGACGGGCGTGGCAGGCGCTCCAGGTGCCCAGGGAGCCACAGGTCCCAAGGGCGACCCCGGTACGCCTGGCGTCGCTGGACCCGCGGGCGTCGCCGGACCTCCCGGTGCTGCGGGTGCGCCAGGCGCGGCGGGAGCTCCAGGTGCCACAGGTGCCAAAGGCGACCCGGGACCCAATGGTCCCATGGGGCCGATGGGTCCTCAAGGCATCGCTGGCCCGTCTGGCCCTCAAGGAGACGTAGGAGCCACAGGAGCGACAGGTCCCCAAGGCGCGGCTGGTCCGGCTGGCGCTGCAGGCGCCCCCGGTGCACCAGGAGCCACGGGTCCCAAAGGCGACAAGGGCGACAAAGGTGACACTGGCGACATCGGTCCCATGGGTCCCCAAGGTCCAGCCGGCGCCCGAGGCCCAGCAGGACCGAGCGGCGACGGTGGCCAGGCATCCACATACGGCTACTTGGGCTGCTACGTCGCGAACCCAGACGGCAACTACGGCTTCCAGCTGATCCAGAGCCAGATGCCGCTGACGACGTCCGTGACCGACTGCGCCGACACGTGCGCTGCCGCCAACGAAACCCTCTACTTCACGCTCGGGACGGGGCTGAACGGCCAGTCCGTCTGCACATGCGGCAACGAACTGACCGCCCGCAACTATCGCGGCATAGGCGCCGACTACCACTGCAACACCCCCTGCACCTTTGAGGAAACCACGACCGTCACCTATTGCGGTGGCCAGTTTGGCGATTACCCTCTGGTCAATGTCTTTGGTGCCATATAAGAACAATTTCATCATCATAAGCAGCAGCAGCAGCGCGTTTGCAGGTTCAAACAGCCCCCGTTCCTCCTTCCTCGCTCTCTCACCCGAAGTACAAGATTTTCTTTTCGTCTCCCCCATCTCTATCTATCTATACCATGTACAAGTAGCCTTCGATGACGGCGAGGGCCGGGGTCATCCTTGACCAAACAACTGGGAAAGTGCACTATCAGGTAATACACGGACAGGAATGCATATCGGTTGTCATTTGATCACACCTATTGTCAAAACGATTCTTTTGTATATTCTCTTTTCCTTTAACAAGTCGGATTCCCAACGAGCATGTTTCTTACATACCTAATGCATATGGAACTTCATACTTCATGGATAGTATTAATTGCATACCAATGCCTATTTTTTCCATCAAATGATTGGGTCTAGACGGACCAAACTCTTCACATGGACCCACCAATGAAGAGTCCAAGAAAAACTAAAACAGTAAGGGATGAAGGAACTCCGCGGCGCTCGTATTTCGGGTCGTCGGCCGTCTCTTTCCTTCGTCCCGCAAATTGAATGTTTACAGGGATGCATCCTGTGGGGAACATTCCCCGAGTCGTGTTCTCGGACCACGGTGCGAACAAGCCCGAACGCTGGGCGACGATCCGCCGCACCACGTGTTTCGGTGGCTTTCCTCCGTAATGTACGTTTTATACGCATGCTGCTTGGCCTGGAACAGTGAGTGGAGGAATGCAAGTCGGAAAAGTCTTCCGAGCAGAAGCAAAACCCTCTTTGCTTTTGGTCAGACGCTGGGTGGCTGGTGGCTGGGTCCTACCCTACGGCTCTGTTCGGTGTTCTCTGCTGTATCACTTCAATAGAGAAGTTGAGGAGAGCAAGACTCTTGGCAAGAAAAGACTAAGTGAGACTCTATTTGAATTGTTCTCCTTTATCATCACTGATATTCGTTCGCTGTAAAGTCCAATTCTGAATTGAGTGGTATACGTAAAAAGCAGTATCTTCGGCAAAACGACCCTGAAAGTTTGTTATTCTTCACCTCATGTTCCGTTCACCCTATTCTCGTTAGCAAATTGCTTATTTCTCCGTGGCGCACACACCACCGGTCGAGTCCGACGGCACCGATGGCATTTCCCACATTCCTTACCGCCGTGCATGACCAGGAAAACAATGCCTTCCGGACGCCACGCAATCTCTCCCATCGTATGACAATGCTTCAGGTGGAATGATCTGGATCAGCGAGTAATTTTCAGGGCACATCAACAATGAAGTCAAACATTTTGTTTACTTTTTTCCACGTTGTTACGTGCTCTCGCCTTCGCCGCACTCATCAGCCTCGCTCGTGCTCACCCGCGATGTTTTAAGCCCCCACGGTGTATTCAGTTTCCTTCACGTTGCTGGCTTAGATGATTGTCGATTTGGAAACTGGCGGCTGAGCTTCATCACGTGCGTCAACCTGCTCTGTAACAGACAGGAGCTATTGATAGCAATTGCTCGGCGTCATCAATTGACCGTGGTAGGCGCATTCGCGAACACGCAGCGTCGCGATGTCACTTCCGATGGGCGACACATCATTCGTCACGTGATAGTAACCAACCCGAGAGATGTGAAATTATATGCGTCATGAGGTGAATTCTGAAGGAACTTGTCCGCGAATGGCGAAATCGAGGCATAGTCATTGCTGTCGTTCTCCCCATTACCCGTGTGCGTGCATATGATAGTACTTCTATGAGCATCGTTGGTTGTACTCCGTAGATCGCGCATCGTCGCGTAAGAAGTGTCCTTACGTAAGCGCATTTCAGAAAACTTTCCAAGCTCCACCATCAACCGCAAAGCTTCCAGCATCAAATCATCACCAGTCTTCTCGACCAAGCTGGCCGCCCAATGCGTGGCATCAACAGCCAATTCCCGACAGTCATCCTCCATCCAAGCGCCGCATTGATTCTTCATCCCCAGTAGCGAACCCAGACACGCACGATGGACCTCCGCTCCCTCCTCCGTCCAGCCATCAGCCTCAGCCAGCGCATCACCACGCTCGGCGTACGAGGACACAAGACGACAGCCCGTACGAAGCGCGCCCTCAAAATCGCCCCCCACGACTCCTTCCTCCCCGACCGTATCAACCCCAGCACCGCCGACTCCATCATCTACAACCCGCCCTCTTCAGAAGCGTCTCCCGCCCACACGCCATTCCTCTTCCTACCGGCCAGCGATCCACGACGTCTTGCGCTCCTACGACTCCGCAGCGCCACCAAGTCGGACTCGTCGCTGCCCCCGGAAATGCAGTACCTGCGCCGCAATCCGAGCTACAATCTCTCCGCGGAGCAGATGGAGGAGATGCGTACGCTGCGCGCCCAGGACCCGATAAAGTGGAGCGTCGGACAGCTGGCTAAGAGGTTTGCTTGCTCGCCTGTCTTTGTCAAGATGGTGGCGCCTGCGCCTGAAGGTCATGCCAAGTGGTTAAGGGAACGGCTGGAGAGGAAGATGGCGAGATGGGGACCCAAGAGAATGCAGGCGAGGGAGGATCGGAAGAGAAGAACGGAGATGATGTACAGAGGGGAGTTGTGATGGGGGATGAGCGGCTGGTGTGGATTGTGGACGGTACCTATTTGTAGGATATGGAACCTGATAGCATGGTGCTTCTATCGTCATTTGGTCAGGGAGCATGGCGGATCATAGCATAGCCTCGACTCGTCTTTTGTATGTAACTCTGTATAAACATGGTACAAAACATCCACCGGTATTCAGAAAAGACGTTCATTGTTCTTGAAGAATGTGCGGCCTTGAAATGAGTGAAGGTGTCACAATGGGCGGTATCGACGTATCAAAGAGACTCAGTCTCCGGACATCAGCGCATGACGAGAATTTTGGCCTCCTGCCGCCCGTCTCTGGCCGTCTCCGCCTCTTCTATGTCTTTTCTCCCCGGTATGACCCTCCAACACCACCCGCACCAGCTTCGGGTCTGTCCATTCACTTCCGGCGCCAGGCCATGGCAACCCGCGCCAATTTCGTGATCCCACTCGGGGACGCATGCTCCCACGCGCACCATCCGAACCAGCTTACGCTTGACTCGGCCTCCGATGCCTTCAATTTCGTGACGCTCGTACCCAGGCCCCGACTGCGGTGACGGCGTCCTTTCGTGGCGAAACTCGTCGATCAAGCCACCGAGGGGTGTACCTGGACCAAAGGGCGATCGAGCTGGACTTGCCGCAGCGACGAGTGCAGGCGGCGACGGTGTAGATGAGGTAGTCGATAGGGGAGGCTCCGCAAGCCATGGAGCAGGACCGCCTTCGCGGACATCTTCGGCGTCGCAGTCAATCTCATGTTCGCGGTCACGGGCCCCGAGACACTGGTCTTCACGTCCGCAGATGACTCCCCTGTCACCATCGCCAATGCCGGTGCCCAGCCCTCCGAGAAGCTCGCCGTATTGACTGCGCCATCGCCAAATGCTAGAGAGAAGGTCAGCCGGATTTCGCGCTGCATCTTGAAGGGTGATGAAAGACGTTCCCCTGATATTGGCGATCAGCGGCGCGGATAGTGAGCCCGCAAGGCTGACACAGCCAGACACCCTTGGCGTCGCATTTACACACGCCTTGTTGAACTGCGTCTGAGCTCAAGGGTTCTTCCGGATCTAGAGATGGGTTTGCGAGCGTGGCGATTGGCGCGCGAACGCAGACGAGGCATAGTCTACGATGCCTTTCGCGGAGGGCGACGGGTGCCGGTGGTTTGATGGTGCAGTTCTAGGCACTCTGTCAGCGGGTGACACAGCATGGTGGACTGGTTGGGGGACAATGACCGACCCTGCAAATCACCTCGCCGCATCGTCTACATTCACCAACCATGTCACGCGCGCAGTTTCCCGCCTTGCCTCCATGACCTCGACCATCCTCCATGTAGTGCCAGACGGCGGCTCGAGTGCGGTACCGCAGCAGCTCTTCCGGATGAACGGGAGCAGCTTCGTTGGAGCAGCGTAGCGTCGAGGCAATGAGTATAGTGCGGTATTGGATGAGATTGTCGTGGATCTGACGACTCGTTTTCGCCAGGGCATCGAGGGTGTTGAGGTCTATGGCGGATACAATGGCGATGACGATGCTGCGTGGGCCATTCTCGTTAGCGACCACGCCACGTTCAACGCAATGCACCAAAGGAATACAGTTGTGTTAGGAGAAATGACGTACGGGTAGCATTGAAAGGCACCGGTGATGACACTTGAGATGGCACTCGGCCGAAGAGCTGGAGACTCTGATCCGGTAGCAGGCGGTTTCTGCGTGCTCTTGGTGGGAAACTCCCAGTTTGGTGGTTCTCCGTCATCGTCCTCCAGCTCCAGGTCCACGAATCGCGCCATAGTTCGATTCCTTCTTAGACAAGTGTTTCGATGGTGGCGCTCCTCAAATGCGGTTCGTCAAAGGGACTGGGGGCTACACGACCGACCATCGGAGCAACGCGACAGCATGAGTTCGCGGAGGACGGAGATAGATAGGAGACGCGAAGAAGGTGGGATAAAGGTCAAAGAGGAACTAGGAGGGCCCATGGATCCATTGCGATGGTCGCAGATCCTCCAAGAGGCTTTGGCTGTGCAGGTGAAGGTGATGAGACCCAGGTTGTCATCGATCGAAGCTACAGCGAAGCGTGTCTCGTGCCTCGATTTACCTGTTATAGTGGTAGGGAGGGGTGAAGAGGGGCTTCGGGGAGCTGAACCTCCGGCCCGCACGCACTGGCAGACGCGCCTCCTTGCTTCTATCCATCCTCGCTCTATCAATACAGCGACAATCATCTTCCCGAATGCCGACTCATCGCCCATTAACCCCTTGAGATCACGTATTGCCAGCGCGAGATCCCGAGCATCGATCAATCCCACTCTTCGACGGCCCTCTCTATTACGCCGTGCAATTGCCTCTTTCTATCTGAATCTATATCTTCCAGGTCTATCTTGTATTTCTACGCTTCAAGCAATCCCATCTAAATTCTTCAGGAACGCCAACCCGGCTTCGATCATGACCACACAATCTTGAAAAGCTTATAACCGACCTCATCCGCGCGACCAATCTCTCTATGCTTCTCCAGCCACTCCATCGACGATATCGCCAGGACTCGACCACCCTCCAACCGCGGACATGACGCCTTGTCCTCGAAAGCCGCCTCGATCGTCTCGCTCACGCCCGCAAACTTGCCATTCGGTCGCACCGATATCATGAGCCAGAACGTACCGTCCGGCGCGAGAAGATGGCCCGCACAGTCGCGTAGCCACGCTGCGTGCTCCGGGGCGTAGGCAACATCTGCCGCCACCAGGGTATCGACACGCACGTGTAGTGGCGGACGACTCGAGGGCGCCGACCAGTCAAGATGACATGCTTGAACAGACGTGGACTCCTCGTGCTCGGCGAGATGTGTGGAAATGTTGGCTTCCAGGTTGTGCAGCACCGTAGGATGGTAGTCGGTTGCGATGATTTGCGGCCTGGCCGTCATGATGCGGGGGAAAAGACGCGAAAGGGCCAGACTGACGAGACCTGTGCCAGCTCCGAGCTCGACGATTCGACTATCCGAGTTGATCGTTGCGTCAGTCAACCCGAATGATCCGGGGGACCGGCAAATCTTGTCCGTCAAAGCGATGGATGCGCCCCATGTCTGCAGCCCGACGTCGGTATGGTCTTCGCCATGCTGCATGGGTGTATCGTGAAGGTCAATGCTCAGAGGAGTCTCTTGCTCCAAGACACGGAAGGAAAAGGTACGGATCATGCCCCGGTCTTCACAGCCTGTCTCATCCTCCACCTCCTTGGGGTTGAGAGCGGCCAGCACGGAGCAAGCCTCATCCACGAGTCCCTGGATCGTCGACTCATCTGCGTCAAGCTCCCACACTCGCCCAATGAACGACGTCAACCAGCGGGTAGCAAAGTCTCGCTCAAAGGGCTCGCTACGAAGAGCCTCAACGCTGTCGTGCTCCTCTTCCACTTCAGAGACGTATCCGGAATCCACGACGGGCAAGTGACGCCTGCTGCATGCACGAAAGTCGGACGTCATCGGCAGTGGACAGAATAACTTGTGCAATCCGCGTATGGACGCTCCGAGCTGGTCTGTCGATAACTCATTGATGGTGCGCAGACTTGGCAAGGACGCGGACGGGGCTACAATCGCATCACCCCCTTTCCTGGCGCCCATCTCGGCGACTTGAATGGTGGTAAGTCGGGACAGCTCATTGAGCTCTCAACGGGCACATGTGAACGTAAGTAGTCGTGGCATCATTTTTGCATTGTGATTGATATGCCATTGAATCCACTGCTGCCTGAAACTCTCCTATTTTTCTTCTCTCCCCAGCCCACGTGGGTCGTATTACTTCCGGTTACTGCGTAGAAAATTTTTGACACCATCGTGGGGCGACCAATTGGGCCTGTATCCACCTGCGACTTACACCGAATCCTACTGTACTCTAAATAACCAGTGACTAGTCCTTGAAGTCGTTTGCCTCATCTTTCACTCGTTGAACACGAAGATAAATTGGATCAAGAGCCTTGCAAAAGCATCTCATTGAACGGTGCGTGAGCCTCATGGGCCTTCTAACCAGAGATGGAAATCCCGCGTGGGCTCAATTTTGTCTTGAGCATCCTCACTGAGCTTGCCCGGTTCCCTGGTGTAAGATGATGCACGATGGGACGTCATAAGACCCAGCCTTCGCATCAGCTCTTGCGGTCAGGAAACATCGAGCAAACTCAAGATATTTGAACCGGGTCATGCTCTCGTAGACCATTCATGTTTGTGGTAAGCGAATCTACGGAGTATGTACAGTACTGCGTCTTCAGACCGGGATGTGCTCAGACAGTGCCAACACCGTCGTCTTGGCATATGCTCATGAGCTCGCGCAGATGGTATGAATTTGGCATCGGCTCATCGCATATTACGGCCAAAGGCCCGATTGTGTAGGACTCTTGTCGTGTTTGTACGTTAACAGGAAAGACTACGATCAGCTTGGGCGCCCCGTGAACAAAAATATCCTCTTCCACGACCTTGAACCAAAACATATTTGGGCAACAGAGTGACTCATTTTTAGAACTTGTTTCCCCTTCGTGCAGCTTTCCATCTTTGGACATCCAGACTTTGGTACGGCTCCGCGCGGCGGTAGTACAAGCATAATTTAAGGGTCAGTGCATGTGATAGCCCGCTACCTCGAGGCATGGTCAGGGGTGCTGCGGTAAGCATACTGTTAGCCTCAGACTAACGTTTAAACATTTGCAGAGGCAACGCATAATTCGTGGAGAGAATACGGGGAAGCAGAGGGATGCTTGTTCTAGCCCGACCGAGTGCCGCCAACCTTGAATGGCGATCCATCACAATTGCGTTGTTTCCCCTACGAGAGACCGACTTCCACCATGGATTCTGAGACATTCGGATGCAGTAGCAAACACCTGACGTGGCCAGGCCACGCAGATCTAAACTGAAAAAGTCCGCTAGCGCAGGCATTCAGGCAAAGGCAAAGCATCGGAGTCACCGCCGAGAACAAAGAAACAGCGACGATCTAGTGCGGACCACCGTCAATATATCACGGCCATGGTCGTTCGTTGAATGGACCAGCTAAAATCTCACATGCCGCTAATGCACAGCTGCTGACACTGCTACGCTGGCTGTCGCGTGCGGCAATTCCCAGTCAACCTGCAGGCCCTCGCCCTCAGCCGCATGTAACCCTTGGCCAGGCGTGTGTCGAATCCTAAATGGATGTCAGCCCTACCAGGATCGGTCCCTCGGTTTGCCCTCCTCATTGACATGATTGCTTCGTCTTGTTCTCTAACCTCCTGGCGTGATTGGGTATGGGAGCGTGCATGGGCGGGATCACAGACCTCGGTCCTGGTTGCCCAGCTTCGATATATGCCTCACGCATACGTAGTCGTTGAGCAGATTGTCGTGTCTGCAGTGTCATTGCTCACCGTCAATTCTTGGCAAGCTTGGTCACAGCGTCCATGTTGGGCTTCTCCGACCGGACTCTGGCCCGGGGGGTGTTGCGAGGTGTGATCAGCAGTCTCTGGCTCGGCGGGTTGCGGCGAGACGTGATCGACAGGCTCTACCTCGCATTGTTCGGCACGTTCGAGCTCGTCGTAGGCCCGTCCGAGCTGGTCACGAAATTCGGTCATTTTGCGGCGGAGAACCGCGACGGGATGCTCGTCGTTGTCGGGCTCAATGCCCTCGAACTCGAGTAATTGGCGGCGGAAGATGCCTTCGACGAGGTCCGACATAGAGTCGAGCACCTTCCGCAACTGAGCATTCCGCTCAACGGCTGCCGGGCTTAAGTCATCGCGTCTGGGGTTAGCGCTCGGAGGATGTTTGGGGGCAGGGGGCAGGGAGGGCTCCCGTACGTAATCTTCTTGGGCTCCATCGATCGTGCGTTGGCCCGTAGCGTAGAGATGTAGGTGCCGAACGGCAAGGTAGCAGCAGGTTGGCGGTAGGGGAATGGAGTGGTCTGTGCTGGCAAAAGCAGTGATGGGTGACGGCGGGCAGGGGAGGTGAGTCCACGGCGATGAGGGTGTTGACGGGAGGGAGCCGGTGATACGAGAGTTGCCGGGGGGAGGTGCTGACGGGAGGAAGCGGGTGAAGAGAGTTTAGGGTGAAGTTGTTGACGACTAGAGTGACTGGGTAACCAAAATCTGGCGCTACGCGAGCTATCAGTGCCAAGAAGGAGCTCGCGCTATGGAAATGAAGCTGACGGATTTATTGTTTGCGTACTCATGCCGGGCCCCGTGCCCGCCTGGTTCCTCACGAGCATCATGTTCGTTGGGGCTCGAGAAGGAGACTACTGCGTCTAGAATCGCCGACCAAACGCATAATACCTTGACATGAAACAAACACAGGTGATCAACAAGCATTCCTTTTTCATTTGCGATAGATCGCTCACACGCATACTACTATTTCAATATCCAGATCCATTAGCACATCAGCGAGGTCCCGATTTTGCATGCAGTCGCTTCAACGCTTCATGTTACATGCAGCAGGAAGACATCTACATGCATCATTGATGTAGGTATGCATGCTGCATTCACATGAAAAGAGCCAATGAAAAGGCCGGGGCTGGGGGGTCGAGGCCTTGCAAGCATTCAGCAGCTCGTGTGCTCCAAGAGAAGCAAACAATTGACGACAAGGGTCTGGTAGTCTGTCTCGCCCGGCAAGGATTGCTTCTCTTCCCCTGGTGTTTTCCCGTGCATGAGCCCAGACTTCAGCCGCAGGGGTCCAAGTGCCCAGCGATCTTACTTCCGACGCCTGACAGGCTCCAAACCGAAGTCAAGTCCAAACGTGAGATCATCTTGCCGCGTGAGCATGCGGCGAGAGAAGTAACTTAGGCCACCTTTACGGAGCAATGCGTATGGTTACAGGTATATAAAGAGCCCGATATCCCGACCTGACCTCAGTTCATCACCAGCATCTCTCATCCCAACATCAGAAACTTACATCAACACCAGTAGGTAAGAGGACTGCTTTCCACACAGTAGTATCATCGAGTCTGACACAGAGCACAGCCATCAAGCCAATCTTGTCACCAACGTCAACATGCGATTCACCTCCGCCGTCTTCTTCCTCGTGCCCTTCATCGGCGCCGCCCTTGGCGATGGCATGCAGGAGCTCCATCCGGCCGACGAGGGCGGCCACAATGCTCCCGTCAGCCACAACAAGGCCCTCTTGAAGTTCGCCTGTCCGCCCCGTTTCCCACGATCCTGCCCGGTCGGCCCCTTCTGCTGCCGCACCAAGAAGTGCTGCCCCAAGTCCTGCTGCAAGGACAATGCTCGCTTCTGTCTCAACGGACACTGCTACCGCTAAGCTCGACTTGAGACAGGCCCGATATAGGGGTCATTGTCGTTCATGAAGACGTTGTGGAAAGGACATCATGTTTGGACTGCAATGTCACGCTGGCTGTCAATGAGATTGATGAGACCTTCATGTGGGAATGCCAGAAGCTTGCATTGAACAGAACAGATCAGTCTTTGTATGCTAGCATATATCATTCATTCATATATTATTCGAGCTTTTGGTGCCGAC
>JADHZA010000174.1:0-43198 GCA_018831705.1 Torrubiellomyces zombiae
CCATATCTCTCACATCCTGCCATTGTCTCGGATATCCCAAGCTGACCTCTTCAAAGCGACATCCATCCCGCCAGTCCGTCCTTCGAACATGTAGATGTCCCGTGACCACGACACTCGCTTTGAATTCGCGATGCCAGTCCTCTGTTTTCCTGCTTCCGCACCATACATCAAACCTCGGTGCCAGTGGTATGTAAATTGTATCCTTTCTAAGCGGCCAGTGATTGACCAGAACAAGTGGCAGGTCTGGATGTCGTCTTCTGGCCTCCTCTAACCGCTGTCGACAAATGTCCAGTCGTGCCAATCCCCAGTCCGCCTTGCTTGGATACGGCTCCGGGAAGATGAGTGCTTCATCCGTTGCTTCCGTGCCTACCTCCCGTGCCCATTCGAGCGCGGTTTGGGGTGACTTGTCGTGCGGCGCCGGCGCAAGCGTGTAATCGTAGAGCGTGAAGAGTAAGCAGACGAGCAGTGGTCCACCTTCACCTTGGTGTATGGCGAATTCGTCCTCAGGCGTAAGCACGCCGTACCGCCGGGCAATGGCTACACATTCTTCATATTTCGCTACGCCTTTGGCCTCGGGGCAGGCGTCTTTGGACGTGCAAGGCAAGGTGTATAGCTCGTGATTGCCGGGCACCCAGTACACTGTTTTGAAGCGCTTGGTGAAGACTTCGAAGGTCAATTCTAGGTGATGTGCTTTCTCGCCGATGTCGCCGGCGAGGATGAGTGAGTCGGAAGGGTAGTATGTGCATTTCTCTAGCTCCTTGCGGTTCAGGGCGTGGGATACATGGAGGTCGGCGATGGCGTAGAGGCGGGCCATGGGAGCATTAGCTACATTCAAAGATGCACTAGGAAATGCATGTGTAATTCCGTTGTGGGAAGACGAGCTGATGTTTTTGAGTTGTTGATGCTGAGCGAGCTGCTTACGCACAGATGTCTCTTGCTTTCTCAGCAGCGTCTGATTGGCGGTCTCACCACTGAGCCCGCTGGCCATGACGTAAAGCACACTGTACATACATACATCAATCGTTCCATTGATGTTCGGTGCGAAAATAAATTTAGAAAACAATAGGACTCAAAGCTTACTATCTTCTCTAATTCATTTGATAGGAGCATTTGGTTACTCACATTGACATTCCGCTTCGATCACTCGCCTGTTCATCGTCTACTTGCACTTCCAGCTGGAAGGGTTTCTGGGGTCACCGCCTGCGTAGGTCTGCACGCCGGGGTATCTACCGTAGAATACGAGTTAGTGACATCGAGATCCGATCATTCCACTATGAAACAATTGGTCACTTACAGGCAATGGTTCCGTTGAAATGCGACTCCCTTCTGAGGGTCGTCATCAACAAACTTTGTCCCTGTCATTGTGTCTGGGGCGTTGCCCTTCTCAACCCAGTTCACGACGGCCGCTAAAACATTCTGCTTTGGATCGAAGGGAATACCTTCCGCCGAGGCCCCTCCGGCCTGACCGAGGACCCAAGCGCCAGGTCCAGTATTGCAGTGAAAAATGCCGGAGACGCGAAAGAATCTGAAATAGTCCGCCAGGTGGGTGTCCATTTTATGAAGACGATCCCAGAAACGCTCCGTGTTAAAGCTTGTGATCTGATTGTCTTGTCCCCCATGGTAGCTCAGAATCTTACCACCCCCTCGTCTAAACTTTTCTAGGGTCGATGGAAAGGTTCTGATGTCGGACGGGTTGAGTTTGTCGGCTACAATGACGTCCTTTTTACTGTAGCTTGTTGCATTCCAACCTGGGTTTTGGTAGACAACGTATCGAAACCAATCCTAAAGTTGTCAGCACGGGTAAATGTCTAGAAACTAACAAGTTACCTGAGAGTAGTTGAACGGAGCGCCCGAGAGTAGGTTTTCTGCGGCGAGTGGCTCACAGCCTGGGTTCAAACGGGGATATATCAACCTTCCATCGGCGTGCGTATATGGTGCATAAATTCTCCGCAGTTGATCTACTTGGTCAGCGTCAAGACAGCCTTCTGCCTGACCAAACTTGCAAAGCAGCGGCTGCGGATCAAAGAAGCATTGACCCGGCACCTCGATAATACCGTCCCGAACTCCATCAATACTATCACATTGTCTCAAGACCTCGTCATGGATCAAGGTTGTCCAAAGCTTCGAGCTTATGAATTGAGAGGAGCCGACGGCCCCCGTGATGGGAAAGAACATGGCCCGATAGCCCTGGAGATTGTTAAAGTCAACGGCAGGACATCCGGCCACGATGCCATCAAAGTCTTGAGGAAAATCCTCGGCTGCCTTGATGCCCATGCGACCGCCTTGAGAGCACCCTAGAAAGTACGAATGGCTTTGGCTCTGGTCGTAGAATGCCCGGATGAGCGCTTTGGCTGCAATTATGCCTGTATGAAGCCTACTCCTCCGATTTACGTTAGCTAAGAACCAGGTTATGTATGGAAGCAGGTCGGAAGAAAACGCTGACGCTCTTCGGGCAAAGTCCTCTACAATATCCGCATTGTGATAGAAGGCTTCTCCACTTGTGCCATTATGGCCGTTGTTGGTGCCCATGGCGGCGAACCCATTGAGTACGCCATATGCGAGGTCTTCATATTTGATACCTGACGAGAATCTTAGCATAAAACAGCTGTGAGCACAAACAGAGCCATCCATGAACTGACATCCGTCAAGACCTCCGTTCCCGACGGCCAGGAAGCGCTTGTCGTCCCATTTTCGCGGAAGCCAAAGCTCAAGACTGATCTCGGATCGCTCCGACGTGGCGATCCGCAGCGCGACACGACAGATGTCGGAGGGTACAGTTTGGGCGGACCGCTTGCACGACGCTACATTGTCGCTGAGCTCGAGGCGCGTACCGTTCTTGATGACCTGCAGGCGCGTCTGCGTCGAGTTTTCGATGTGCCTTTCTGGCTCCAACGACAGGCAACGTCTACGAAAGTCTTGGTCGCATGCGTATGTCGATATGACGCAAAGGTAGACAATCACAAAGTAATGAAATGATAGTCTCGGAATCATAAGGTCTTTGGGAAGCTCTTATAAGTCGTGGATCGTAATCATCTAGAAAGCGTCGATTCTAATAAAAAATGGGTGGATGGTCAAGTTGACGCAACCCCAATTGAACCCTGGCTCCTACTTGTAGGTGCATACACGTATTCAGTACCGCCAAGTCTAGCCGGATGAAGCCCGGGCCGTTTCTCCTCTCTCTTCCGATTCGCTTTGCCTGTTTTCCTATGCATGGAGTCCGACACGTAATTCCAATCCCTTCCGCTGGACACCTTCCGCTGGACAACAGTCAAGGGCAGCGTACGAGGATGTGTATACCGGTGCAATCTCGTGTCTGGACAGATGATCTAACGCCATCGAGGCAGGAGTAGATAACCACATCAAGGGGAACAGCTCCGGGCAGGAAAAGTAGTTTTTCGGTGTGAATCTTCGACGCAGGGTTGCAGCACGTATCAAGTGCATTGTCGTGCCACAGGCTCCGGGCGTCGCCTGTTTCTGGATACCTTCCTATCGACGGCAGGTCGAGGCGGAACATCCTGGCAGATCAACGATGGCTTCTCTCCAATAATTCAGAGTCGTAGATTGATCATGGGTCAGTCGATATTTGATCCGCCCGCTTTCCGTTTGGCTCCTTCTCTTCCTCGTCTTCACCTTCGACCAATTCAATAGTCTCGACTGCCTTGTCCAGCCCTTCGCTCTCATTGCTGTCCTCTAGCCCACCCGACTGGGACAGAAAGTATTGAGCCACCTCTGCCTTGTCATTGAAGTTGGCCAGATCCAAGGGCACATAGTTGCGTTCGTTGGCCAGCGCCGGTGAGGCACCGTGGGCCATCAAAAGCTTGACCGTATCTAGATGACCTCCCAGCGCGGCCCAGTGCAGTCCTGTGTTGCCATGTTCGTTGGCATCATCAACAAAGGTCTGCTTTTCTTCCCTACTACTGCCTTCAAAGTAATTCAGTAAGACCAGAACAGTGCCTTGGAAAAATACGTTAGTTCTGGTGCTAGCCGACATGTTGCTTCGTGAAGATACAAGACTTTGTCCACGAATTTCACAGTGGAGGCTTGAACGTAAGGGCTATAGTTACATACCTGTGTGGCCGTTTCCCGAGGCCATGTGCAGTGCCGTCGATTTCCCTTCGTCTTTGGCGGCAGCGAGAATGGCGGCGGGCGACGAACTTTCACGCTCTGCCAGCGAAGTTAGACTGTTCCGCAGGTCATTGTCTTCACCGACACGAGCAAAGTATATGAGGTCATCAATCTCATCTTCTGACAGATGAGGGGCCATGGCCGAGGAGAAGGTGGTCGTTTGACGAGCCAAAGCGAGTGTGAGGTTGTTTTGAGTCCATACCATCATCCTCATCATGACTTTGTTCAATTTTCTCAACTTCAAGAGAGGGGACTGTGTGCCACCCACACTCCGCACTCTTCGCACCGTACCCCGATCATTTCCCATCTCCATCTCCCTCTCCATTTCCATTTCCATTCCAATTTCCCGGAAAGCATTCGCCTCAACTAGCTTCTTTGAACATTCTTCCTTTTCTACGATAGGGCAGCGCACAGATTGTCGTCCAGCCACTGAGTCAAGTCTCCCGCGTTATCCATCGCTTGGATTTCCACTTTGACGCCCAAGATCTGCATGACCTGCAATTCCCTCCCAACCTCTGCTAGCTCTGCGTCTAGCGTCCGCTCGCACCGCTCCAGTGTCGTCTCCAACAACCTACGGTCCCTCCGTGTCAGGTGGGATGTCGGTGCTCTAGACGTCGTTGAGGATATGGAGGACTGAGATGAACTCGAAAATGAGCTTGTTGAGGTTTGACTCAGTGATGCAGGCTGATCGATCATGGTGTTCATCTCAAGCAAGTGGCAGGACTGAATCCCCAGCCAGCGTACGGGCAAGACTTCGTCATCCGGCCAGATACTAGACCCGAATCGATAACACCTGAAAATATTCAACCCGTCAGGATCGAAGTCTGAGAGCACCATCATTGGCACTTGAATTCTTTCATTGAGAAGTCGTAGAAAAGCACGGGTAGCCAGGTCAGGATATCCTTTGGCCTTGACAACACTTAGAGTCACCACTATCATAGTAGAATCACACCAGCAACCGCAGTCGGAGAGCACTTACCGTCACAACCAATCCCATTCCAGCGGCAGAAACTCCCCAATATTGCGATGCGCATAACGATCGAAATACGGCCTGCAGGTCTTGGGATTCAGAAACGTCTTACAGAATGAAGAACCGAACATGCGTTACGCACGTCTTTTTCAACAACCAAGACCCATCGAATTGGTCCCGTCTCGATATTGAGGATGGAACCCACCAACGGGATCACGGTGCCCTGAATAGGTCAGCAACATAAGCCGACTCGGGCTGAAGCGAGGAGACAAACAGTTTCTCCGGCCGAAACATCTAGGGTCGTGCCGTCTATCAGCCGGATCTGCAGGGGTCCTGAGATGAGGCCCTTAGCTGACGCTACCTGGCAGCATGTTAATATCCAATATTCCCATGTGAAGAGCACTGACAATGTTAAGGTCGTCGCGATAGACACCCAAGGTCAGCGCAATGTCCTCGACCAAGTCATTCACCACTCTTTGCTTTCCGAACAAATCTTGATGCTGGTAAAAAACATGGCTACATGGCACGTCGCAGGCCATCAGTCATTTCATGCCGGAAAGGAAACTACGAGTAAACCACCCACCGCTTGGTCATGACATTGCCCGAGACGAGAGCGTCATGAGACAATTGGAGAATCAACAGCACACGAGCTTGCCCAAGTCAGCGAGCGGTTCGCGTGACTGAGCTAAGGGACAGTCTCGTACCGAACTTCCGGGCTTCCTGAGAATTCCGTCCAGGGAAGCGGACCGTTTGCATCCGGGACTTACCGTCTCGAATACTACGGCGTGAGACCATTCGAATGCACATGCTTTCTGTCCTCGATAAACAATCGATCATTGGCTCAAGTAGACATTCTATATTGGCAATCAACTCTCCGGGTGAGATGCGTCGTAATGGGCTTTTTGCCTCGGGCTCGTAGCGCTCATGCTCACGGCGCACGACATCCATTGCGAAGTCGCCTTTTTGTAGAGCACACTTCGGCTGTGACAAGGTGTCTGATCTTTTTGAGTAGAAATAAGAAGAACCGAGATGTTGACATTTTCTCTTACATGGAGATTGTACCTATGGAGTCACGCACAGATGGTTTATGACGGTGTCTTTTTGGCAAGTTCGATGGTAGTGCCTGCAGATGTGCCTTTCGAGGGAGGTGCAGCCACCAGCACTTCCCCAGCCTGGAAACTCGGGCCGCTCGGCCTGCCCCTGAGGCAAAATCTACAGGGGCGTGGCGTCGTACCACCTTCTGACGTTGACGCTTGTCCTCATCAACCCAAAGTTATAAATTCAGGGCACAACTGACCTACGACGTCGCCATCCTCAATTCCACGTCACCGACCGCATCAAGCTTGTGCGCCACACGATCACAAGCATTGAGTCGCGACATCTCTCGGTCGCAATGGCAAGCGCATCTGGCCGCGACGTCGGCGCAACCACATCTCGCAGGAAAGCCAACGGTGCAAAGTCGAACACACCTCAGCCACCGACTATCTCAGCAAAGACGGACCGCACAAGATGGAGGCTAAGGGACGACGAGAGTCGACATACCTGGCATTATCTGGACGATGAACAGGCCGCGCGAGACTGGCCCCAGAGCTACGCTGAGAAATACTTCCTTAATCTGCCATTGGTAATTGACCCATTCGCACCCTTTGAACGTCTCTTTGGACGATGGATCGAGAACTCATCTTGTGGCCTCTATAGGATCTACCGACGTTACCCAAAGCTACGCTGCCTTTGGAAGCTGCAGCCAATGGACTCGCATTCTTTGAAAAGCTCCAGCTTCCCTCTGGACACTGGGGATGCGAGTACGGGGGCCCAATGTTTCTCCTTCCCGGTATAGTCATTGCTTGGCATGTCACCAAGACTCCGATACCATCGGCGTACGCCACCGAGATGAAAAACTACCTCGCTGCAAGAGCGAATGCGGATGGCGGTTGGGGATTGCACACCGAGGGCGAGAGCACAGCATGCGGGACGGTTCTGAACTACACTGCGATGCGACTCATCGGTGTCGATTCTGAGGATCCCGTCATGGTCAAAGCGAGAGGAACGCTGCACAGGCTGGGGGGCGCCGTCAATGCTCCACACTGGGCCAAATTTTGGCTGGCAGTGCTGGGCGTTGTAGGCTGGGACATTGTCAACCCCGTACCACCTGAAGCCTGGCTCCTCCCCGACTGGGTACCGATCGCCCCTTGGCGATGGTGGATTCAGATACGTCAGGTCTTCCTTCCTATGGGATACATCTATTCCAAGAGATGGGTCTGCGAAGAGACCGACGTCATCCGAGAGCTGAGAGAGGAGGTCTTTGTGCAGCCGTACGCCGAGATCAATTGGAGCGCCCACCGAAACAGCATCGCAGCCATCGACAACTATCACCCCAAGTCTTGGTTATTGAACTGTGCCAATTGGTTCTTGGTCAACGTTTGGAATCCGTACCTGAGGCTCGACTGGATCAAATCCAAGGCTGAATCATGGGCCAGTCAGCTCATCGACATGGAAGATGCCAACACGGACTACGCAGACCTTGCACCCGTAAATGCCCCGATGAACACAGTGGTCTGTTACATCCGTGACGGGCCAACAGCTCATAGCTTTCAAAGGCACATTGAGAGGCTGGAGGAGTTCCTCTGGGTCAAGGACGAGGGCATGTTCTGCAACGGCACAAATGGCCTACAGTGCTGGGACACTGCCTTCTTCATTCAGGCCGTGTACGAGTCAGGATTTCAAAATGACGAGAGATGGCACCCGATGTTGCTACGAGCTTTTCACTACCTGGACCGACAACAAATTCGAGAGAATTGCCAGGATCAGGAAAGGTGCTATCGACAGCCAAGAAAAGGCGGATGGCCATTCAGCAATCGCGATCAAGGGTACGGCGTAAGTGACTGTATATCGGAAGCCTTGAAAGCCATCATCCTCCTTCAGAAGACGCCGGGTTTTCCCCAGATTTTGGAAGATCAACGAATCTTCGACGCCGTCGACACGTTGCTGCTTTATCAGAATGACACGGGGGGGTTGTCTTCGTACGAAGCACGACGTGGCGGTGAATACATGGAGATGCTGAATGCGGCCGAAATCTTTGGCCGTATCATGATTGAGTACGACTATCCGGAGTGCACGACAGCCTGCGTGACAGCTCTCTCTCTGTTCAAGAAGCACTGGCCCGAGTACCGGAGCGAAGAGGTCAGCCTCTTCATCCGGAGAGCGACAAACTGGATCAAGTCGAATCAGAGCATGGACGGCAGCTGGTACGGTAGTTGGGGCATATGTTTCACCTATGCTACCATGTTTGCGCTGGAGAGCATGGCCAGCCTCGGGGAGACGTACTCGAACAGCAAAACATCCCGTCGGGGTTGCGATTTTTTGATATCGAAGCAACGCGATGACGGCGGCTGGTCCGAGAGCTACAAAGTGAGTGCCAGGTGAGAAGAGTGTTCGTTTGAGGGTGTTTTCTGACCGTAAATAGGCGTGCGAGACGATGCAGTACCACGAGCACCCGACAGGGTCCTTGGTTGTCCAGTCAGCGTGGGCATTAATCGGTCTCATGGAGGCCGACTATCCCGACCTGGGGCCGGTGAAGAAGGGGATCAAATTTCTCATGAGCCGACAGCAGGACAATGGCGAGTGGCTGCAAGAAGCAAGCGAGGGCGTCTTCAATAAGACTTGCATCATTGCGTACCCCAACTACAAGTTTACCTTTACCATCAAGGCCTTGGGCATGTTTGCGACAAAATACCCAGGGGAGACGCTGTGAGGAAGGGCGAAGGTTGTGTAACAGGATGGGTGGGCATTTAATCCATTACTGGGTATTATTTGTACATAATCGATGGAAAGATACAGAATCGTAATCTATGATAACGGCTACTTTCTCCATTAGGGCCTCTGAACGTGGCCAGCTTAGTAGCCCGTAAAGTCAACATGCATGTCACTGACTACCCTAGACGCACACCTTTAGGGTGGGGTAACCACCATCTAACTTAGGATGCTAACTTAAACGCGTCACCAGCTCACACAGGTGTTCACGGCTATATAAAAACAAGCAGTCGACGCCGAGTACACGAACCAGACCTGGTCCACACTGACCTGTTCACCAACCGTCATCAGACACCCACACTCGCCGCTCATGTCGTACATCACTCTGGCCCAGGAAGGCCTGAAGGCTGTAGAGAACAAGGAGTGGGACACGGCCATCAGCAAGCTCACGCAAGCGCTTCCGCATTCTCTCAACCCGGCCTGGTTAATCGGGCGATCCCAGGCCTTGGTCGGTGCAGGCCGCTTCCGCGAAGCCCTCGACGATGCCGACCTAGCATGGCACCAAGCGTACGACCGCAACCAGCGCCCGCTGCTGGTGCAAGCCCAGTACCGTCGTGCCGTAGCTCACTTCCGTCTGCGCCAGTACGCCAACGCCGACTGCTGTTGTCTGTACTCGATGCGGCTCTCGTTCGGTGCGTCACCAAAGGAGAAGCCCGATCCGAAGGAGGCTTGGATCGACGAACGCGGGTTCTGGACCATGACGAGCCAGGCGGCTGCCGAAGAGAGCCGGGCCTCGCGAGACTATTCTTCAGCCGTGGTCAAGGACAGTGAGGGCCAGGAAAGCGGCAAGGCTGTTAAAGAATGGCGAAAGGCGTCGACGTTCAGGTATCAGGCCCTTCATGCTATGGAGAAACTACCGGAGGATGATGCCGCCAGGAAAGTCACCGTCTCGATTGAGCCGGTGAAGAAGTCGTTGACTGTGTCGGATATGCCTGTCCTCAAGGCCGCAGACGAGCCAGAGGCTGAACCAGTCGAGAGTGAGAAGACGAAGCCAGAGACTACTACTGCAGGACAAGATACGCGCACAATCCCGGTTCAGTTCAAGCCCGTCGCCCCTACTCTACAGGAATACCAGACCGACACCATAATCACCGTCTCCATCATGACCAAAGGCGTCGACAAGGACAAGCTCAAAGTGACTTTCCACCCTCAAGTCGTGCACTTGGAGCCCATCATCATGCCCGACGGTCTAGAGAAACCCTTCCAACTCCCGCTCTACGGACCCATAGATACAGACGCTTCCAGCTACAGCGTGACGCCCAGAAAAGTGGAACTCAAGCTCGTCAAAGTACAACCCGGCAAATGGCCACAGGCACGAGGCACGCACCAGTATGTTTACCCCTTGTCGATCTTCTGTCTTGTTAACGAAAGGCTAATCCTTTCAGACCCGAGGAGCCTGTGTCGTCTCCACGCAACGAACTTAAAGATTGGGACGTCATCACCAAGACGGAGCTGCAGGACGAAGAAAACGAGTCGGGAGAGGGCTCCGACAAGTTCTTCAAGTGGTTGTTCAAGTCGGGCTCGGCGGATCAGCAGCGTGCTATGATGAAGAGCTTTCAGGAGAGTAACGGAACTGTGCTGAGCACCAACTGGTCTGAGGTCAAGGATGCCAAGGTCGAGGTGCAACCTCCTGAGGGCATGGAGGTGAAGCAGTGGGAGAAGTAAGTTGACTGGGGGAGTGTTTACGAGATCATGCTTGTTTAATGGACTTGGAGACAACGTGATGATAACGATGGACATGAGAATGAATAAGTTCTATGAAGATGATCCCTCTACCAGTCCCTTTCTACGAGTTTCCAATCCCAGCCTGCCGGTCCGCCCACCTGACTTCCTTGAACACATCCTCATGCCACTGCGACAACGAGTCCCGCGGCCTCTCCCCTTCCCACGCCTGCGCCAGCTCAGCAGGTATATGCGCTGCCCTGCTCAAGAAATCCTCCTTGGCGAGATACGCACCTCGTAGCCAGCGACTACCGCCCTTTGTCGCATCAAACGCCGTACGACCATGCATGACGCGCAGATTGTCAAAGAGCACACACTCGCCCGGCTCCATCTTATACTGATACAAGGCATTCTCCGCATTCACCAGACGCTCAAAGACGCGCGCCGCCGGTATCCACGGCTTCAGGTCAACGGGAGACGTATACTGGCCCTGAAACGGGGGACTCCAGTACACAGCTTCCAACGACCCATTCCGCGGATGGGCTTGCAGAACCGGTCGCTCAGCATAGTAATGATAACCATGTTTCGCATACTGATACGGGACTTTATGAGTAGCAAGCACCGACATGGAAGCCGTGCTGTTCGGACTAGCAGGATCGGCATAAGGCCAAAGAAGCTGTCCGACGCGCTCGGCATCAGAGAAAAGGGATGCACCGCCTTCGCACGAGTTATCCATACAATGCAGGATCTGGATCATAGGCGGAGGATCAAGGTAGCAAAGATCCTGATGCAGACCGAGGTATCCGCTGGTGTACGCGACGTTCTCGGCGTTCGGTTTCGCTCGCACGTCAAAGGTACGTCCGTAAAACGTCTCGCGGATGTTGGCAATGCGCGTCGCGATGCGCTCGATCGAACCCTCGTCGCGCGGGACGTTGCGAAGGAACACAATGCCCAGACGACAGAGATCAATAACAACATTCCAGAAGGCACTGTCGCCCTCCCCCATGAAGGCCTCGTAGTCGATCTTGCGAACGTGCTTGGTGAGCAGCTCGCGGTCCCAGTAGGAAACGCCTGTGCGCGCAAGGACAGATTCCTTCCGCGGCGTGGATATGAATCGATTAATAGGGGTGTGCGGCTGGAGCAGGATGTCGATGTTTGTCCAGGATAGGATCATCTCGTGGTTTGAGGAGGAGCGCGACATGTCGTTGGCAAAGGTGATGCCCAATCCGTGGTCTGTCTCGCGCACATTGCTGATGCGAATGTCTGTGGGTATCTCGCTTGAAGCAAAGCTCTTCTGGCCCGAGGCGACGTCCTTGCATTGGTGACAGGTGCAGCTGTCGCGCAGCGTCGTCGGAGAGAGGGATTGGAGAGTGCGGTCGTCTTCATCGTACTGGAGGTGGAGGTTTTCGCTTGTCCAGGTGGCGGTTATGCGCTTTGCGACGGTAAGCTTCGGCGGCGCAAGCTTGATGGCCGATGCAGCTGTTGTCACGGATCTGGTTTTTCCGTGGGCAGAATGGCGAGTTTGATGACGTATTGCAGGTGCGAAAGATGCAGTCCCTATGGTGGCTTTGGGGATTGTGGTTGTAGTTGAGCGCGCGACGATGCGGCTCATGCGCGATGCTATCATGATGCTGCTGTAGGAATGCTGGGGTTAGGTCGTGCAGTGAACGGGACTCGGGTCGCGTAAAGCATGGGATGCTGGACAAGATGTTGGATGGACTGCTCCTCTGATATGTTGAGCCGTCGTCCGAGGGCCATGATGGGATTGCGTTGCCATGTCGTTTGTGGAGTTTGTCGTGAGCTTCGGACCTCGGCACATGTCAAACGTGAAAGTGCCGTCTTTAATTTCCATCAGAGGGACAAACCACCGACAGGAGGTACTAGTATTACCGGGGCCCCATTGCTATCCACCAGCGAGTAATACTGTAGACGAACTGTGGAATGTGCTATTTCAGAACATGCGACTGATCTTGCAAGACACAACTTCTCCATGAACCATCTACTTCAAAATTTACACGTCCAATCATGCGGCAATAATATCGCCCAAGTCCGGCCGTGAAGCATCCGTGACGCCCAGTATCCCGTGCCCATAGCTCCTACAATGCTTGAGGCACATCGCCTACAGCCAGTATCATAACCAAGACTGCATCCAATCTTCACATCCCCCCGATGCCTATCGGTTGCGGTTGCTCGACCACCGCTTCACCAGCACCTCCCTGATCTTGTACAGCTTCAACGCATCCGTGATGCCACCGGCCTCCATCGCCGCATCAAACCGGTGTGGTGGTGGGACGTCCACGTATACGAGCACGAGGCTTTTCATCACATGTGACAACACGCGCACAGCACTGTGCAGCCAGGGCCACGTCCGTGGCCTTGCTGAAACCCCTTTTCTTTTCCACCAATCATCCGAGTACGAAGGCATCACCATCAGTCCAAACTCGGCGTGGTCAAAGACCGGCCCCCGGACGTACAGTAACCAATCGACACCGAACTTGATGCCGCCGCGCGGAACCCAGCCAAGAGATCGGAAATGGTGGTAGACGGCATAGTGCGTAAGAAACTCGTCATCTGGCCCAAGCGCGCCATGGTCGGGCCCAATGCGAGGTGGAAAGTAAGAGTATTGCCTGAACAGCTGTAGCAGCTCTCGTGGTGATAGCGCCATGCCGGACAAGGGGTCATCGACAGCAAGAACTCCCAGCCCAAAGGACAGGAAGAAGGCTTCTTGCGGTGTCAATTGCAGATGCTCCTTGTTCACGGTGAGGTCTGAGAGCGTGCTTGCTGCAGAAGTCTCCGCCTTTGTCGAGGCAGAGCAATCAGTGCTCTCTGATGCGTCGCCTCTATCAGAAGTGATACCGATGGAAGGACTACCGTTGGGAGAGTGGCTGGGGCTAGGTGGGTCGCCCAGGTTGAACGTCGCAGACTCTACCGTGGGAGAGAACCTGACACTTTTGGACAGGCGTGTTGATTTTGTGTCTGCGCCATCACTCGATGCATCAAGAGGGTGCTGTGCACTCATGCCGTTCAGCTGGGCGTCTTGCAGACAGCCATCGGGAACACTTGTCTCAGATTCGCGGCTTGCGGAACCATAGCCTCCAGAGACCGCAGCATTAAGAAGAAGACCTGATGCCTTCTCAAGGTCGCCCACGAGATGTTCTCGGGTGTCGACTCCCGAACTCTCCGGTTCACTGCCGCAGGATGACGTGCCTCGACCCTCAGCCATCTGTGCCTCTGCTCTCCGTGTCTGTTGGATAGCCTCCTGCTCAAGTCTGGCTCTTTCCCACTTGGCTTGAGCTCGCTCCTCTCGTCTTTGGTTCGTGACGATCTCGCTGACATGTGTGTCATGCATTCCACGCCTGACCTGCTCTCTTTTCAGCCAATTGGGCTCGCTGCGGCTCAAGTTTCCTTTGCCGTAGAAACCCTGTTCCCACAGAGCCCGCATGGACTTTTCATCAGTGACATGGACTGAAAAAGTCGCATCGGACCATATCCCTTTGTGAATCACAGAGGGCTCCTTGGGCGGGGCAAGAAATGTCTGGTGGATCCATGCATAGGCAATTTGCAAAAGCGAAATGGGATTGTCTGGATAGAATGCTGGAAGCGGGAAGGTTCGTATCGGAACGGGTAGCGAGTAGATTTGGTTCAGCGAAGGCCCCCGTGCCTGTTGAGGCGGCTTAGTCGACCCATGAGAGCCATTATGAGATGGGCGCGAGGAACCGTCTGTCAGAGTTGATGCCCGAGTCTCAGCCATATTGTTCTGGCCACATTTTACCTGTTTCATCGTTGTCAGTACAGCTCGCTTTGTCCCGTAACATACACGATCAGAGAAAAAGCGGAAATGTCCTGTCTGCATCAGATACCGTTGTAGTCTATAATCTGGGCCTTCACCGAGGCCAAGTGAATGGTTCCTCTGAGCGCCTTGAAATGGTGTCATCATAGCAGAAGGCGCAAGACGCTTGTGAAAGGTTGTCAAAAGCACCGAAGCGGAACCAAGTGTATCTTGATTACCAAAAGAAAGATGGAGCTGGCCAAAGAAAAAGATGCCATGTGTGAGAGAGCGTCACGACCCGCCAGTCAATGACGGAGAGATTTTTCCTGACCGGGTCGACGGACTGAGGCAACTTACATTCGGCTAGATCATGGTCTAGCGTGGTGAGCCGAGATATTGATGGCACACCTGATCTACAGACGGTATTGGGATTTCGAGACCATGAGGGATTCAACAGATGCCGGTTGCTGAGGAGAGAAAGTGTAGAGTTTGGAAGAGGTTTCGTTGGATTGAGCGACGGAAAGTTACTTGGACTATTGAACTCGTTGGCTAAATCACGGGAAAAATGCATAAGCTCGGCAAGCATAGGTAACCCCCCACATAATTACCTAATATTTTCTTCATGTTCAGCGGGTCTATCGCCCCAAGCTTGTAGAAATAGCGTGGGCATGTGCCTGGCGTGCTCCGACTCAAAAGACGTCACGCTGTGCCACGCAGGACTGGTGGCTTGGATACTATCATACTACACACCTGCAAACAACACGAGCTTCTCGTTCAACATTCATTACAGTCCTCCCTGCCAGGTTGAGATCCTACGAAGCTGTCCCAACTCATGTCCAGCTCTATTGGTCCGCGCCCAACGCTTCTCGATCAAAACGCGCAGGGTTCTCGGGCCACCAGCGCAGATACATCTTCATTCGATGTCTTGGTCTTCATCTGCCTCGGTTGGTCCCTGGTAGTATTCGTGGTCCAGCTCGTAGGCATCACCGCCACGTAGGTAACTCCTTATGTTCCCTATACCATGTGTATCTATCTTAGATATTCCCCCCCCCGCTTTCGATTGCTGACCTTGGGACTCGCAGGTTTCGACATTTCTCTCGCGTGCCTCTCCCCTCCATCTCCTCCAAGCTCGGCGATAATGCCCTATTGGTCACCATAATTAGGCCAGTCAAGGGCCTGGAAGCTAATCTCTACGATTGCATTGCTTCCGCCTTCCGCCAGGACTACCCTGCCGACAAGATATCCGTCCGACTCTGCGTCGAGGATGAGGCAGACCCCGCATATCCTATCCTTCGACAGGTAGTGCAAGACTTCCCGGCCCACGACGTCCAGATCCTCGTAGAGGCTCATGATGCACACATTGGACAAGGCTCAGATGGTGTCGATCGCCTAGGCCCGAACCCCAAGATCCGCAACATCAGTCGGGCTTATCGGGAAGCAAAGAGCGACATCATCTGGATTCTCGATTGCAATGTCTGGGTCGGCCGCGGCGTCTTGGGGCGAATGGTGGACAAGCTGATGGGATACACTCGAGGGGACGTCTCTTCCAAACCGTACAAGTTGGTACATCAAATGCCACTGGTCGTCGATGTAGCGGACTACGGGCAGGTCAGTGGCTCCGAGGCGCAGGCTCTACTTTCCTCAGCATCAAAGGGCGAGTCCAGCAGCGACCAGTCGGGAAGCGCAGCCTACAACTGGCTTACTCAGATTTGGCGAAACGGCGGCGGCCGTCTGGACGAGACCTTCATGGCTACGTCGCATGTCAAGTTCTACGGGGGGATCAATACTGTTGCCTTCGCTCCCTGTATCGTGGGGAAAAGCAACATGTTTCGCAAATCCCAGCTAGATCAAGCTACGACGCAGGGCCAGACCGCTGATCAGCACGGAAACTATGCTCGCCCGTCTGGTGTAGACTATTTCTCTTTCAATATCTGCGAGGACCATCTGATAGGCGACATCCTCTGGCGTATGAAGATACCCGAATATCGGAACCACGGCATCTTGTGGGGAGACTTGGCGCTCCAACCGATGATGGGCATGTCGGTCATGGCGTATGCCGCTCGACGCTGCCGATGGCTACGGGCAAGAAAGTTCACTGTTCTTTCAGCAACTTTGGTGGAACCGGGCGTTGAGCCCCTGGTCTGCTGCACTGCGATTGCCGTGGCCGTAACAAACACAGCCCGAATTCGCGATTTCTTGGGCGTATCAGCAACATGGTCCTCAGGGCTGCTGGTCTGGCTAACCGCGCTGTCTATCTGGAGCTGCATGGATTGGTTCACGTCTCGGCATGTGCATGCAGGCTTCAGTGTCGAAGTGGACGAGGAGACGCCGCGATTTGCACGGGGTACTTCGCACCCAGACGGCATGGCGAGGCGACCTCTATTACCGTGGCTCTTGTCCTGGATCACGCGAGAGGTGCTGGCCCTGCCAGTCTGGACATGGGCCGTGGTTTGCGGAAGTACTATTCACTGGCGAGGGAAAACGTTTGAAGTCTCCTCGGACGCAACGGTCGTTGAGGTATTGCCGACAGGCAGGCCAGGTAAAGACCGGCTGGATTGAGTCTTGAGTTGTGCGCAAGGTTTGAACAAGACGGGCAGTGAGCTTCCTAGTGAACATCACGGATGCATTACTAGTAATTCGCGTGGTTGTGCTCCTATAGTGTAACTTTAGATCCCCGACCAGTGTAGTAGACAATGAGTTATGAAGGCAGGCCAACATTGGCCCTTACAATTTCAAGCTTTTGGCTTTTATGTTCGACAGGCAGTGCATACCATTAGATTTTGATCGCTTCAAAAATACTATTGGATGGTTTAAAGCGAGACCCGGTGATGCTGCAAGGTAATGCGAGCGGACTAAGCAGTAGCAGTAGGCAGGTCCAACTACACAGTTGGCCCCGCGTTTTGATGCTGACAGCTTCGAATCACACGAGACCTTGCCGTGCGTCGGCTAGCAAATGAGGAGGCTGCTCGTACCTACCTACCTACATACCTAACAGTGCTCTGCTGCAGTACTTGGAAGCCAACCCTTGCTCTCCCCCCCGCATCCTCTCACTGGGCTCTCATTGGGCATCTTTTACTCCCTCGACTCGGAACCAACATCGTGACATAACCTCGACTGCCCATTCCGGAATGTGGATGCCATCAGCGCCGATTAGCCGGAGGGATTCGGTTCTCTGGGACTTTGATCCCCGCATTCTGCAGCGTTGGCTATGTGAAACCGCATGAGCAGCAGCGATGTGATCACCGGTCTAAGCTTTGGGTTGCGCAAGCGGGAAGCCCACGCCCTCTTGATAGGCTGTGGCACTGCTAGCCTGCTTGCCTTCCCACTGCCCATTACTACCATGGATCTCGGTCTTTCCTCCCCAGTTCCTCTCTCTCTCTCATACATGAGGAGACATCAGTTTCTACAGAAATTCGAACCCGCTTGAGCAATGATCTCGTAATACCGAGCCATCGCTCTGCTCATCATGGCAGAGAGAGGCGATGTCGTTGGTGAGGCCATCGAGGCGATTGTGACTCTGGACAAGGAACAAACGAGGACCGGCGAAGAACAATATGGAAACCAAATAGACCAGAATATGCTCGAGGCTCTTGCCCCCAACGGGGAGAGGGATTTTATCCTCGAAAAGATCAACACCATGTCCGAAGATGAGGCGATAGCCATCGTCCAAGAGTCCCTCGATTTTCATTCCGACGATTGGAATTTCCCAACTGATATGCGAGCCCGCATGGGGAAACTGCTACAGGGACCAAAGGCGTACGGCGAATTTTACGGCCGTGATCTGAGGATTGACGCCACCATGATGAAGTGGTCCTCGCCTTATCCTGGCGTTCGTGCTGTGGCCAGCCCCGTCGACGATGCGAGCGTTCCCACAGAAACTATTCGTGCCTATTTTTTGGGCATTGGATGGGCAGTCATTGGGACTTTTATGTCTACGTTCTTCAACAGCAGGTTTCCTGCCATTGGTACGTAGCACTACAAGTCCCATCTCGGATGCGGAGTGAGCAGGCTCCCTTGCTTACAAGACGCAGGCTTGAACGGAGCCGTCATTCAGATCTTGCTCTATCCATGTGCCAAAGCACTGGAAACCATCCTGCCAGATTGTGGAATTACCGTCTTTGGCATTCGCCACTCCCTAAACCCTGGCCCTTGGACTTTCAAGGAGCAGATGTTCGCCACGATCACGTACAACATTGCCATCTACACCACCAACAGCTACGGCATGATCCTTGTTCAAAAGTCCCCCGTCTACTACGGGCTCAGCTTTATTACTTTCGGCTACCAGCTGATGCTGACTCTATTCGTCCAGCTCATGGGCATGGGCTTCGCCGGCTATCTCCGTCGTTTCAGTGTCTATCCCGTTAAGGCTCTCTGGCCCACCATTCTGCCTACGATTGCCATGAATCGGGCGCTGACGAAGCCGGAGCCGAGGGAGAATATCAATGGATGGACAATCTCGAGGTACAAGTTCTTCTTTGCCGTTACTGCCGGCATGTTTTTCTACTACTGGTTGCCCGGCTTTCTGTTCACGGCGCTGTCCCAGTTCAACTGGATGACCTGGATTGCGCCGGAGAACTTGACGCTCGCCATTCTCACGGGCTCCAATCTCGGACTGGGTTTGTTTAATCCCATCACAACCTTTGATTGGAACATGGCCACGCAATCGTATGCACCGCTGGCACAGCCATTCTTCAGCACCTGCACCATGTACTTTGGCTCCATCCTCGGCGGCTTCATCATCTTGGCTATATACTACACAAACATGTACAACACGGCATATCTCCCCATCAACTCGTCGTCAGCTTTCGCCAACGACGGAAAGCCGTACCAGGTACAGAAGGTCGTAGTCAACAACACGCTGGACCTGAAAAAGTACCAGAACTACTCACCGCCGTTCTACTCGGCCGGCTACGTCCTCACCGTGGGAGCCAACTTTGCCTTCTATCCCGTCTACTTTCTCTACATCATGATCAATCAGTGGAAGACGGTTGGCAACGCCTACGTTGATTTCTACAAAGGCCTTCGCTACGGCAAGGGCAACTACGAGGGCGCCATGGATGTGCACAGTCGAGAAATGTCCAAGTACAAGGAGGTGCCCGACTGGTGGTTCATCCTGATCCTCGTCGGTGCCATCGTCGTGTCCATTATCTTTGTCAGGATATACCCCATCGATACTCCGGTCTGGCTCGTATTCCTGCTCATTGGCATCAATCTCGTCTTTGCCGTCCCGCTGTCCTTCTTGTCTGCTACTACGGGTACGAATCTTGGCCTGGGATCCCTGGTCCAGATCATCACGGGCTATGTTCTTCCAAACAACCCTAACGCGTTTTTGTTTGGACAAACCCTTGGAAGCTGGGCACTTGCGGGATACGGCGACAACTACGTGCAAGATCAGAAGATGGCACACTATTGCAAGATTGCGCCGAGGGCTGTGTTTCGAAGTCAAATCGGCACCATTGTCATTACGTGCTTTGTGGCCGTTGCGACGCAAAACTTTATCCTCAACAACGTCGAGGGTCTCTGCACGCCTGACCAGCCCAGCAAATTCACCTGTGCTGGCGACGGCGCCCCCTTGTACGCGAGTTCGCTCATGTGGGGGTTACTCGGGTCGGATCGCATGTTCAACTCCATGTATCCCCTCTTCAAGTACTGCTTCCTTATTGGCATTGGCGTCTCTATCGTCTTCTTGACGGGCCAGAGCCTGGGGCCAAAGTACCTGCCCGGCGTGCGCGAGAGGCTACGACTCAAGCTTCGTCCACGAACATTTGACCTTTTGAACAGGACCATCTTTCCTTTTGTAGCCTCGCTGCTCTGGCTGAACCCGAGCCTGGTGATCCAGGGGATTCAGCATTGGTCACCGTCCAACCTGGCATACAAGACGCCCGGCATCATACTCTCCTTCATCTTCATGTACTGGCTTCCTCGACATAGGCTAGCGTGGTGGACGAAGTACAACTACACCTTGTCTGCCGCGCTTACGGCAGGATTGGCGCTGAGTGCGCTGATCATGTTCTTTGCCGTTGGGTATCATCCCGTCAAGTTGGCGTGGTGGGGGAACACGGTGAGCACGGCGGGCATGGACGGGCAGCAGGTTGGCATTTATCCTCTGCCTGAGAGAGGGTACTTTGGGCCCGAGAAGGGGACGTTTCCTTGATGGTGGCCGTGCCGGGAATTATGTCCTTTATTTAGCATTGATGAAGATTGTCACCCAAAGACTTATGAGCTTGATGAACATTTGCTTATGATTTGTACATACTGTAGGCAATGCGTATATCGTCTAATATGAATGGCGGTCCAAAGAATAACTCGTGCCTTCTTGAGGCACTATACTTCAGCCTCTCCTATTTTCTTAATTTTTTTTTTGAAACAGATCATACAAGCTTCTTGTTCGAACCGGACGTGCCTCTTCGACAGCTAGGGCAATACAGTAGTCTAGTAGTTCTAATACCGATTTAGTCACGACTGTTCTATCACATACGACCATAGCTATCAGAAGAAATCTGGGTCCCGTTCGATCCCCGAAGAAAACCTGGTAAGCGGCCAATTAGTAGCTGGGTTGGTGACAACCAGCGAATCCTGGCTGTCGTATGTTTTTGTTCATTCAAGAATATCTTGAATAATCCTTCGCTTCTTTTTTGACTTTTTGGTATAACGCCGTGTGCTGGGGGACGGATGTCGCGTGATCGCTCCCTGATGGCTGCGCCAAGACTGGGAGGTGTGCCAAGGTGTATCGGAGTTGAGCTCATACGGGTGGTACAAGTAAGCACAGGCCTGCCACCCCGGTCCGGGAAAGGGAAATGGTCGTCACGTCCGGAACAGGGCGTCGTGCCGAGTTACACGTAGCTTCATTCAGCATTCACTCGCTCATCATGGAGCGGCTACACGGAGAGAGAGGCTCGACAAGTTGGAAGATACCCTCACCTCGGTGCTTTCCGTGCTGGAAATCCTACGAGCAGGGATGATGACTGACTGACTTTAAGCCACTAATCCTTGTCAAGGCAAAGGTTGCGGGGTAAGAATTATTATTACCTCGTTCCTCTGGTCTGGTGAACCGTGATTCCTCAGCGTCAGAGCAATACTGAGCAGTGAGCATACAGACACCACGGAGCAACCCCTGTGCGGGAAAAACATGGTTACAGGGGTTGATTCACCTTTACAACTAAGCTTAATGCTCGTGCTAGCATGGGATAACGGGTTCGCAAACGAAAGCCAGTCAAGTAACAAGTAAGCGTGTCTCAGCTGCTGTTGGGGCACTTCCTTGCCTTTGCGATCCAATGGCTTCCAGGCTGCCTGGACGTCTGTACAAGTATTGCTCCGCGCGCGCAAATTGAACTGCTTCGAGTCATTCCTGCAAGAGTAGTTCCTCGGTCATTGTGATTGCTCACACTTGAACATCCTCCCCGCAAAAAAATTTGTGCAAGACGTGATCCCTGTTGACAAAAGTTTGGGTTAGAGGTCCGCAACTCTATCGTGCCGAAATCGCGCAACTCCACCCCGACACAGATGATTACGACATCTCCGTCTCGAACGACAACTCTAAACATGCATGAGGCGTGGGGTAAGGTAATTGCGGCTGCAGGCGTCTTGTCCCCGAAGCAACCTGCACATCAGCAACCCCTGCTTCTGGCTCAAAATAATGCCCACTTTGAATGCCACGGGGCGGTCGACTTCCGTACGTCTTCAAAACGTACAAGAGCGGTCTCGCCCCGTCTTACATCTTGTTCGGATCCAGCCCTCACACCAGGCGAGAAATGCTCTTAACAGAACTTGCCGCAAACATCCAAGTCCATCACTCATCCAAACCTGTCGTGGAGTGTTCTCGTTGCCTTTGAGCAAGATTTGGTCGTCATGACAGAACGACAGCCTGCGACGGAGCCGAGAAGGCGGGAACCTGCTGACCCATTAGCCAAGGGCATTCTGGCCACAGCCAAGCAGTCGATCCGCGACCTGTTCATCTGGAAGCAGCGCGTCGTGCTTTCGAATGAGTATGGTGAGACGCGTTGCGAATGGCAGGACCCGGACCCCATCCAGAATCCCATCAGCCTTTTGGCTCAGCTCTCCCTCCGAGACTGGATCTTCTTCCTTGTCGGTTTCTTGGCTTGGACTGCGGATGCCTTCGACTTTCACGCCCTGTCGATTCAGACTGTCAAACTTGCCAAGTACTACCATCGGAGCAAGACAGACATCACCTCGGCCATTACACTGACTCTGCTGTTGCGATCGGTTGGAGCCGCCTTCTTTGGATTGGCTGGCGACAAATGGGGGCGCAAGTGGCCCATGGTAGTCAACATGATCGTCCTCGGCATCCTGCAAATCGCCACCATCTTTAGCTCAACTTTTAGTCAGTTTCTAGCGGTCCGAAGTCTTTTCGGTCTCTTCATGGGCGGGGTATATGGAAACGCCATTGCTATGGCTTTGGAGCAGTGCCCGTAGGTCCACAGGATGATCCGAGGCTGCGGAAGAGTAGTCCAGTGCTGATGAGCCACAGGTCAAACGCGCGAGGTCTGATGTCGGGCATCTTGCAACAAGGCTACTCCTTCGGTTACGTCTTGGCTGCATGCGCCAACCTTGGCGTTGGAGGCGAAGTCGACACCTGGAAGACGGTCTTTTGGATTGCCGGTACGGCCAATCTCCCACTTCTTTCTCAAAAGTTGAAGCAAACAAGCTGACTGTGCACAGCTGGTGCTTCTATCGGCATTGGTCTCCTTCGGATTGTGTTTCCCGAATCCCAGCAGTTCCTCGATGCCAAGGCGAAAGGCAAGGAGAGCGCCAGCCCCGGTGCATTCTGGCGCGAGACCCGTCAGATGCTCCGTCAGGAATGGAAGATTTGCGTCTACTGCTTCATTCTCATGACCTGGTTCAACTACTACTCGCACACCTCTCAGGATTCGTATACGACCTTCATGCTGACGCAGAAGGGGCTCGACAACGACGGGGCCTCGAGAGCCTCCATCTTGATGAAGGCGGGAGCATGTGTTGGCGGCTGCATCATCGGGTACCTGAGCCAGTTCTTGGGTCGACGACGATCCATCATCGTATCCGCTTTCATGTCCGGCGTCCTCATTCCCGCGTGGATCCTACCTGAGGGAGAGCGTGCCTTGAGTGCCACCGGATTTTTCATGCAGTTCTTCGTGCAAGGCGCGTGGGGCATCATCCCCATCCATTTGAACGAGCTGTCGCCTGTGGCTTTCCGCTCCACCTTTCCCGGCGTGACGTATCAGATTGGAAACATGATCTCGTCACCGTCAGCACAGATAGTCAACGCCATATCCGAGAATACGTTCGTCACTGTCGGCAGTGGAAAGAAAAAGGAGGCTTACGGGCCCGTCATGGGTATCGCCACGGCCATCATTGCTGTGGGCATCATCGTCACAACCATGCTTGGACCAGAACGACGCGGAAGAGACTTTGAGAGCCGTGTTGCTGGTTTGAACAATGACGTATTGTCTGAAAAGCTGGCGAACGAGGGAGACGAGGAAAAGGCTGTCACTGAAGTGGAAGAGACCAAGGCACCGCGACTATGAACGCATGCAACTGTCGAGGGACTGGTGATGATGGCAAACGTATGTATGAATCAGGATTAAAAAAACATCTGTTTGTTCAGTGTCTGTCTCTCGCCGTGATTTTTCAGATGTGCAGACGTCGTCAATGAGTTGAGGTTAGATTGATGTGTGGAATGTCGTGTCGAGCCATCTCTGTGAATACAAGGTAAGTACGGAGTACTTCGTGGAGGGGACTCAGTTAGAACGCACCTTCCTCACGACAATTGTGCACTGAAAACCACGTGATGGCAGATTAAGTCAATTCAGCTTCGGGTGGCATCGACGACGATTGAGCTTCATCTGAACATCTCCAAAAGAGCTTCGTCCCTGCGGCTTGTCAGTTGTTGCAGGAAAGTATTTAGCAGCCTTGATTCAGCTGCCTAGCTGCTACTTACCCCACGTTTTTCCCACCCAACACGCACCCACCACCCCCATGCTGGCAGTATAACTAACTAGCCATCACCCATTCTCTCCACCCTTCCCCGTCGACGACGCAACCACCACCGAGTTGTTGTCGCACAACCAAGCGCAATCCGCTTGGCTCCCGCGCCCCGGTCATCATGGCCTCGCATTCCGAGAACCCTCCCTCGGCCGATACCGACGGCTTCCGCAACGAGGTCAAGAAGCCCAAGAAGAAAAAGGTGCTGCTCATGGGCAAGTCGGGCTCCGGCAAGTCGAGCATGCGCAGCATCATCTTTAGCAATTACATCGCCCGCGACACACGCCGTCTGTAAGCGTCGCGCATAATCGAGAAGGCTTTGAACAGCACCAGCTAACGCGGCAGGATCATAGAGGCGCGACCATCGACATCGATCTCTCTCACGTAAAGTTCCTCGGCAACCTGACCCTCAACTTGTGGGATTGCGGTGGTCAAGAAGCCTTCATGGAGAATTACCTCTCTCAGCAACGGATCCACGTCTTCTCCAACGTGGGAGTCCTCATATACGTCTTCGACATTGAATCCCGCGATGTCGATCGAGATCTCGCCACCTACGTCTCTATCCTCTCTGCCCTGCTGCAGTTCTCGCCCACCGCCAAGATCTACATTCTGATACACAAGATGGACCTCGTCGTCCCTACGCGTCGCGAGTCCATCTACGACGACCGCGTCCGCATTGTCAGGCAAAGAACGACGGAATACGTCAATTCAGTCGGCGGCGATGCTAGTAGCATCGAGTTGACACCCTTTGCTACGTCGATATGGGATCAGAGCTTGTACAAGGCTTGGGCGTCCATCATCCACGACCTCGTTCCGAATCTCTCCGTTATCGAACGCAATCTCGCCAACTTGGGCGTCGCCATCGAAGCAGAAGAGCTGCTCCTGTTCGAGCGCACCTCCTTCCTAGCCGTGTCCTCTTGGACTTCGACCGAGGGACGCCGGAACCCCACCGAGGATCGGTTGGAGCGCATGTCCAACATCATGAAGCATTTCAAGCAGAGCATCTCTCGTTTCACGGGGACGCCGCGGAATGCGGAGCAGTTCATCCGCATGGAGCATAAAGCCGGCATGCGGTTCAATCTATTCATTCTCAAATTCACCACAAATACCTATCTCATGGTCGTCCTGCCGCCTGGGGAGGCACGCTTCAACGCGGCCATGCTGAACTGTCAGATAGCCATTGAACATTTCAAGTTTCTGGACGGCCCGGCTCCACAAGCAGCCACCGTCCCGGTCCAAGCCGCGGCCGCTTGACGCTGTTAGGGGGATGCACAAAACCGATTCGAAGTGACGTGATAGCATTTGGCGTTTGCGGGCGAGATACCACCTCATATGGCATTGAGCTTGATTTTAAGTTGATGTGCACTGATGCACACGTCTACAACGACGACATGTATTTTCACAGAAAGACATTTGTATCTTGCGCTGAAGACCATCCAGTCTCTGATTTCATTCATCGCTCGGGGGCATCTCCAGCAAAACCTAGCTGAAATTCTACCATCAACCTTTTGACCAGCGTGATATGTCGTTTTACCCATGAATTTCATCCTTCTATATTGAGATGGCCATCTTTTACTTCCACTTCACCACGGCGGTTCCTCCCTTCTTGAACTCGGGCATGTCACCCAACGCCAGATCCTTGTCCGTGTGCTCCTTGTTCGGGAATGTAGTGGCCAAAACCCAATGTCGGGATCCAGTCTCGGGGGACGCGCTCTGCACAAAGCCATAGACATCGCCAACCGTGTGCGTCAGGTTGAAGCGGGCGGGGAGTCTGGTTCCGTCCGGCATTTGTATTCGTATCATGACAGTAGGATGGGAGCTCTCGATTGTCGGCTGCGAGATCGACGTAGCGGCGTTCGAGGAAGTGGCAGTGCTGGTTGTAGCAGCCCAAGGTGTTGACGCTGCGCCTGGTACAGGGCTGCCGAGCCTTTGTCCCGCTCCCGAGAAGGGCTTGTATTTTCTCTGTGGAGTCTTGTACGGGCTATCATGCTGCTCCAGCTTGACATCAACAGGTTGATCGTGCTCGACGTTCATAAGGTGTAAGGGTGCTCTTCCGGAGCGAATCATCTGAAGGTCGGCTTGGTTGGCAGGGTCATCGAATCGCCTAAGTTCGCCATCGTCGATGCTGAAGCCATCCTGCCACAAATGAAGAATACGCTCTTGAGGTTCTCTATTGGACGATGGGACAGAGCCCAGAGGATCCGGTATGCTTCGGCTCTCCTGGCCTTCGCCGCCCAACGTTACTCCTGTGCCGCGGAAGCGTGAGGGACGAGGTGGCTCGTCGTCTTCAACTGGATCAGGACGAGAAGCGTTGCTGTATTTCGTCAGCCAATTGTCACAGAGACCCATCACCTTCGTCTGAAGAGAATTCACCTTCTGGCTTTGGCCAAGATGTCGCTGATTATTTTCCGCGGTCCTCCCTGTTGAGTCGGATCCTGCACGGCCAATCCAGACTTTTCTCCGCCGGCGAATAGATCCCCTCTTCCAGGTTGACCATCATCGCTATCGTCTCCGTGGCTATCACTTGCGTCCCCGTGGTTGTGTGAACTGTCTCTGAGCGAGCCGAGCGTGGCGATACCCTTTCTCTTGGTTTGTGGCGCGGCCCGTTGAGCTCCTGTGCTGGTGGAACTGTCAGGCGCAGGTCGACCATCTAATGTGCGAGGCCCCGTGTGCGCCACATCAGCGGAGTCTTGTTCCATGTTCTCCTCGTCCTGGTCCTGGAAATAGCTGTTACAAGCTGCCAAAACGTCCCAGTCGTTTGCCTCGAGGTATTGCGTGGCCTAGGACGATACGACGGGTCAGTCATTGTGACTCGGTGAGAAGTGACGAAAGAGACAACAGGCGTACCTGATCTGGAGTCGTACGACACATCTCACAGAACTGAGCCACGAGACTCTCCTGGTCCGAGGAGCTCTGCCCTTCTGGGTTGGCCATGACGCCGTGGTCCGTTGACGTAGAGCGCGGCGCAATAATGAGGATCGATGACAGCCTGATAGATTAGGACCCAGCTCGAAATATGTTCAACAAGGCGAAGAAGTCTAAGTCTGAGCAAATATGGCCTGTCTGACCGTCTTGACGATGATGACCTGGTGAGCTCTCGTTGAGGTCGATGATGTTGGAACCGAGAGTCAACTTGGAAGAAAGCAGCAGGCAGCGGAGACCCACGTAATGCTATGGTTGCTGTGCGTACGGGCATACAGCTAGCACATCCTCAGAGCTTGAAAGATGAGGTAATGATGTGTCAAGCACTGCAAAAGTGGAACCGCAAGAGCGGGACTGCTATCGTGCACGCGACCTAGTGTCACCCTAAAGTCTAGACCTAGCACGATTGCTTGCTCTTATGTACAGTTGCTAATCCGGTGGATGTAAAAAGAAGCGGACGTCTGCTATAAAATTGGAAGCAGATCGATGTCTGTTACTATTGGACTTCTTGAAAAAGAAAAAAATTGGTAGCTTCTCTTTGATTGAGCGTGTCTAAACAGCAGGTTAGAGAAATTTTATCTCCCGTGTCTGGGAATCGAACGTACCATCCTTAGTGCAGGGGCCATGCTAATCTTCTCTGTATCGTTTCAAATTGACCAAATGCCCGAAGGCAACCAAGTGCCGTTAGTTTGTAGTATATATACTCGCCACATTTTGCATTGCCCAGCAGTCGTGTAAATGCAATCATTATGTCACACGCTCTTTGTCCAACTGCATGATCCTAATATTCCACGAGGCTCTTATACTTTTGAAGGCGCATTCTCTATCACGTAACAAAAAGCCCTGCCCCGTTGGGTTTGGAGCTTCTCCTTCTTTCTTCATCATCACACCAGATTGCCTTTACATGCTAGATTTGCTTGAGGTACTGGAGCTAAAGGAAGCCAAAGCGTCAGGCAAAGCGTCCCAGGCCAAAGCGTCCCCCGCGAAAGATCCTCCAGCGGAAGTGTCCTCGTCGAGGGCCATCACAGGCGGAAACCTCTGATGCCGCCTGAAGTCTCTGACTACGGTCTCCGATCAACTCAACGTTTGTTCTGGTCCCAAGTTGCCTAGGCTACGGGTTCCTCTGACATCATACATGTAGTAGGATGGCGTCTATGCCCGGCTAACAGTGCTCTAAGGATATGTACCTGGAGTTCTGAGTGTCTTTTCGGTTGGATTAATACTACATGTACTAGTAGTGTATGTGCTTAGTAGTAATTTAGCTTTATGGATGCGAGAACAGCGTGTCATCAAGGACATTAAGGTAATATACTTATTCGAGTTTCTGCTGAGCTATCACTTGATTAATGACGCCTTTTGACTTTCCCACAAACCCTGCCGCGGCATCCTGCTATCCTTTCTGTCATCTCGCTGGCGATTCATCTAAATGCAGTGCAGTGCAGCCCGTGCGACTCTCCAAGATTCACCGCAAAGATGCGATATCACTCGTGTCCACGTATGTTTCCCTGGCGCCATTGGAAGAAATTGTGGTGCAACAATCTCCCTGATCTTGAGTCTACGAAGAACGCCGCTGCGAGAACCATCTTTGTTGCTATTGATACTGAACCATTTTTGGACCATGACGGACAAAACCTGGACGACAGAGAGGCTTCTGAGATCGGTATAGCTTTTCTGTCTCCCGCAGCAGGCCAGGAAGCGCAGTCCTCTGAGCCGCCTCGGACTCTTGAAGAGACCTACCAACGATTCTCCATCTCTTCTCATTGCATCCGCATTCGCGGACGAGAGCGTCCATCATCAAGGGAGCTTTTTTGGAAGGGAGGCACCGAAGCTGTCATGTACGTCGAGCCTGACGAGGTGGAAGAAGCTATTGTCAACATGCTCCATGCTATCCGGCAGCAGTCTTCCTCCTCTGAAGGCGATCCCCTGACACTTACTCTGGTCGGCTTTGCTCTGAATGCCGAATTTCGCATCATGTCTTCCCAATATTCGCGTGTTCTTGGCTGCTTTACTTCCTGGGTTGATATCCAGGAGCTCACCAGAGAAATTACAACACTTCCCCAAGCACCAAGCCTACGAAATACTTTGATCGCCTTTGGATTTGATACCAAGCCCCCGAACATTACATCGGAACGACACAATGCAGGGAATGACGCTATGCGCTGCATCTCCGTCCTTGTGGATCTCTTATTCTACCCACCTCGAGGCCAGGAATTGGTCCAAACTTGCTTGGATTACCATTCAGGTCGTGCGAGGCAAAGGGAGGCTCGCCAACGGGAGAAAGTGAACATGAAGAAATCCGACATATTTTACAGACGTTACCCCATACCTCGACAAAAGTACCCGTTCCAAGCCAAGGTTGACTTACCAGGAGTTTTTTTCTCTACAAGACCAGACGCGGGTATTTTATGTGAATACTTTCTGAAGTTTAGACCTGTGGCGGCGGGGAGTAACCGTTCACAGGTATTTGGAGGCTGGATCTGCTTGGCCAGTCTGGAGGAACTCAATTTGTTTGTTCAAGAGGTCCACGGGCTTGAGGATGTCGAGCGAAAGGCAACCTGGATCGCGACCTCACGGCATGATCCGGGTATAGTACCGGCCATCACGGCAGCTGAGCTGGATGCGTTCCTGAAAGAGAAATCCATGTCCGAGATTGCTGAGAAGAAACGGATCCGACAGGAGAGGAGAGTGAATTGTATGCTATGACATGTATAAATATAACTTCAGTAGCTAAGCTGAAATTCTCCATGTTCTTGTAAAACTATCTAACTTGAGAGAAATATTCTATTTCGTTATACAAAGTTGAGACTTACACGTCTAAAATTGCAGTAGATATAGGGTAGGCTTTCATCATAGGCCTAGGTACTACATGTAATTACACAGTCTTCGCATAGGTGGGGCCCCATACTTTGTATGGGCACGCTAACGTCAGGTGAGCTGTATTCCCTAATCGGCCGAGAACGAATTCCCTGGACGAGAACTTTCCGTAGCTTCTTCATCGAAATCGCGGCAGGGCAAACACATCCGACCGAAGCCGCAAACGACGGCGACTTCAGCATATCCTTTCTGCCGTTGAGCTTTGGGAACCGATAGCCGACTTGCTGGCTGACGCTACTCGTCGCAATGGCACTGGACGAATCGGCACACCATCTTTCCGAGTCCGGCATCACAATGCACTCGGACAGCGAGCAGTATTCTCCCGGCGAAGACCTTGCGACTACCTCCCCGTCCTCAGGCTCCCCCGTCATTCTCTACCAGCCTCCTACGATATGGTCTCTGATACGAGGGGCTACCATCAATCTGCTGCTGCCGTTTATAAACGGTATGATGCTCGGGTTTGGAGAGCTGTTTGCCCACGAGGCGGCTTTCCGATTGGGATGGGGTGGCACCAAGGTACGATTCATCATTCGGATTGGCGGGCTGTTGCATGTTCTATGCGTCGCGGATGGCGCGATTCCTTATCAATTGCCTGCCTCCCTCAGCAACGGCGAGCTTCTGCTTTACGTAACTAACGCATCCAGGTATTCCCCTTATCTCGACGGAAAGCTCATCCCATCGGCCCCGGTATCGAGATTAGAGAACGGCGCGAGAAGCCAGGCCCGACATTGGAAGACTTGGCGAGCCTGGAATAAACGTTGGCCCCTGTTGGAGAATCTTTCGAATACAGACACTTCCTGCCTTTTGTCGAGGCATTGGCGCACGGAGTTTAGCGCAGCAGCAGTTTCGTGTGGTCACGTCTTACTTGGAACAGGCCGCATCATCCTGCTGGCTGCAAAATCTTGACCACTGCATTTGAACCTTGGAGACTGAAATCCTGGCTATGGGCGACGGCATAGGTCTAGCGCTGCTATATGTTGGTCCAGCCGGACTGACGGGAGCCGAGAGAGGCCGTCTTTGGTCCATGCTATGCCCTGCTCGAAGACACTATCCAAACGCCGTGCGGTGGTGCTCCCAATGCTTCTAGCAATGTCTGGATATGCATTTGTCATCTAACCGGAAAAGTATATAGACGGATCATATGAGGAGTATATACAGACTTGTGTATCTGACAGTCCGACGAGCCTCGGTATTTTGACATGATTACTGAAAAAGATACCTGAAATGAAGAAAATCCAGTCCTCTGTTGCCTTTGACAATGGCCGCGAACCTGGTACAATGTCCTTCTCAAAATGTAGAGCCAGAACTAAAGCTTAGATCAGACATGGAGACGGAAGCGATACCGCCATGATCTCCCTTCCACATTTTCTCATGATACATCAGAATGTCATGTCCAACTTACTCCCAGCTCTAACAGAGGCCTTTTCAATTGGATTCGTCATGTTTGAATCAGTGTAAGTGTATCACCAACGGCGTCCAGCACGGGAAGCACCCACTGGACACCGTGTTGGGAATCCGGCATTTATCCGCCACTTAGAAAATCAGGGACCCAAAAAAAACAGCTTCACCGAAAGTACGATAAGCTCGACTCCCAATAGCTTCCCTTTACCATCATCACACCCTCAACGTCTCTTTTCGAGTTCGTTCGGGCCCACGATGCTTCCCAGCCGAGCCATTGTGCGCTCTGCGCCTTCAATGGGGGCGTCGAGGCAGATGCCAACTCGACGGACGGTATGCCTTCCCGCCGCTACGAATCGCATTCTTACTGACGATTCGTCTGACAGACCCCTTCAAGCGGCGCATTCTCCTCGACAAGGATAGCAGACGGACGTCGGTATAACACCTTACTACGATCCGGCATGAGACCGACTTCATCACTCCAACATGTCCACAGTCTAGCCTCTACAAGCCGCGGCTTTTCCCTCTGGCCGTTTGGCAGCACCAGCACCACCGTACCACCTACCGATTCTCCAGCTCCGTCATCACCCGTCCGCGCCGTCGATCCTACCCCCGAGAGCGTCGTCCCCTCTCCTCCAACTGAACCCGTTGTGCCCGCATCTTCGCTCGACATACCCTCCCTCACCGATGGCAAAGACATCCTCGCCCTACCAGACCAACTAGGCTACCTACACGCGCTGGGTCTCGACTACGGCTGGGGTCCCACCTCCGTCATGCAATGGGCTCTCGAGCACGTGCACATATGGTCCGACCTCGGCTGGGGCGCCTCCATCATGCTCACAGCTGTAGCGTTGCGCGCCCTCATGTTTTATCCGCAAATCCAGAGTCTCAAGTTCAATGCTGTCATGCAGGAACTTCGCAAGGACCCTCGGTCCAAGGAGGCGATGAAGATGGTGCAGCAGGGCTTGCAAGATCGCGATATGGAAATGCGCCAAAAGGGCCAGTATCTTAACAAGATGCTCAAGGAGCAGTATGGCGCTAGTAACTGGGGCATGCTTTGGTCCTTCGGTCAGATCCCTTTCACGTTTGGTCTGTTCCGCATCGTCACCGGCATGACGCATATACCCGTTCCGTCGTTGGAGACCGCCGGCTTTCTGTGGTTCCAGGACCTGACGGCGACCGATCCATACTTCATCCTCCCTGCCGCCGGTACTGCCCTCATGGTCTCCTCGCTCGCTGTATGTCTGCTATCCAACATCTCCGCCGTTCAACACTGACATAATACCTCGTCTAGCTCAACTCTAAACACGCGCCCGAGCAACAAAAGAAGATGCTCAAGCCCATGATCTACATTTTCAGCACCGTCGGCTTCATCGGCACAACCTTCCTCTCGTCCGCCGTCAACCTCATGACCGTTGCCGTCGGCGCCTCTACCCTCCTCACCACCATCGTCCTTAATACGCCATTCATCCGTCGCGCCGTCGGTCTCCCTGCTCATCCTACGGTGACGCAACCTGTCGCTGCTTCATACCAGCCCCCACGATCGGGAACGGGAGGTCTGAGAGAACGCCTCAGCTCCAACCTGGGTGACATGAAGAAGGGCCTGTCGGAACAAGTCACTAATATGACAGGCTCGTATTCTGCGTCTGACCAGGAAAAGGCCGAGAGGAAACGCAAGGAATTACTCCGTAAGCTGGAAGACACACGCAAGCAACAGGAACGTGATGAGTTTGAGAAAAAGTACAAGGCGAAAAGGTAAATTTGCCACATTCTGGTGCGAAGGGCGATCAGAGCGCCCATCAATTGTAAAGCCATGTATAAAGTACCATAGAATTCGTCGGGCTCGTCTTCATATGGACGCCGGACTTGTAATTTAGACGACTAGATGTTCTGATTCTCGCGCTTGGCATAGCAGAAGGGAACAAGAATGGTCAAATTCTCAAATTCTCAAAACACACCATCTCGTGAGACGGCAAATGCAGTCCTATTTGACGCGACTAAGCTGCTCCCGAAACCAGGATGAGTTCATGAGATGTTGAGTGCATAATATGTTTAAGACGCCCCTTTGGGCCTCAATTCATAAGTAGAGCTAATCCCCAGATGACTTCAGCCCGACAGGAGCCGAACAAGACCATTTACCAGTAACAATACTTCAATAGCCACTATCCGGAATACGACAGCGTGATCAGAATACTGTGCCGTCACTGTCAATCAGGATGGGGGGCTCCTTGGTGTTGGGTCGATTGATTTCGGCCATCTCACGTCCGCCCTGTATAAACAGACAAGTAACAACAGTCAGCCGATCAAGATTCACTGACCACACGCACAAAGCAGGCGCAAGAGATTCAGGAGGGGGGAAGGAGGATTAGTGGGAAGATGAGTGAACTCGACGAGATAAAGGGGGAATCGGGAGACAAGCCAGCGTTCTCACCTTCCAGCTCCCTGCTTCCAGCAGTTGTGCGAGCGATAACTCGAGACCAGCCAAGTCTCCCTTCAGAATAAGGTTCACTTCCTCGCACAACATGTCGAGAAATCCAATCGTGACGGCTCTCCACTCCACGATAACGTCGTCGCCGGGTTCGAACATCGGCGCAACTTCCAGCGCCTTTCTGTTGATGCGACGACAATAATCTGCGTAATGCTGCAAACCACGCTCCTCGTCGTGTTTTTTGAGATTTAGCACGCCCAAGTCAACGAAGAGCCCCCCGTTGCGATATTCTGGCAGGCCGGTAAGGAGCTCCGCCCCAGCAAAGTGCATGTTCAGATGCGTTTGCATGGGCTGCATTAATGAGTACGCCAGCCACTGCGTTAGCTTGTGGAATGGCACAATGGATTCCCATTGACGCTCTTCTGACTGAGGCATTGCTTGACAAGGCCAGGCGTCCCCAAGCGAAGCGCCATTCAGCGTCGTCCGTGAGGCTGGCCATATGGGTGCCAATCCATTCATGAGAAGATTCCACAAGACAGGAAGAGGAACGATCATCATGGAAGAAGCTTGCGTTGAGGGATGGGAAATGAAATAGTCTATCATCATGGTCAGCATTGGAAACGGTCTGAAGAGAAGAGTGCGTGCTGACTGATGACGTACCGACCATGTTTCCAGGACGCCCATCCGCGCCAAAATAGTCTGACTTATCGCCCAGTGCGCCGGCCAGTCTGATGAGAAGGTCGGTGCGTCCTTCCAAGCCGGCGAGCTCGTTGCCGGGGCCGGATTGAAGGCCAGCCTGTAGTTTCTCCACGGTCAAATGCCTCAACCCGACCTTGTCAACTTGCATCTTGTTTTCAGAGTCTCCAGAGAACAGGCCCTTGTGTAGGATTAGTGTCTGTTGGTTGAAGGCTCAAGACAGTCATGAATTTGACTTACGGCTTTGAACATCTCGAGGCTAGCAACGGCCAGGCCCTCAGAGCGGCGGTAGGTGCGGCCATTTTCGACACTCTTATAGCCCCATTGCGTACCGGCACCAGCATCAAGAAGAACGCTGACGAGAAAAAGATCAACAAGGCGACGGCAACGCTCTGTGCTGTCTACCGAGGCGGGCCATGAGGCCAAAAGCTCTGTCACACGGTCACGGCCTCCTATAGAAAAGTGCTGGTATCGGCCATGACCAGGGATGCTTGCGAATGGAGCATCATAGTCTCGCTGTGGGTGTATATAAGACGTCAGTCAAACTGGTGTGGATAGTTCCAACTTTCCTACAGCTCCTCTTCGTCCACGATCCGCTGTAAGATCAAGGGGTTCTGTGAAATAAACTGACCCTGATCAAACCGGCGACGAAATCAGCCACATCTTGGAACTTGGCAAGGTCCACATCAAAGTGATTGAGCTCGTTCCGCTTGGCCTTTTCCAAGACAATCTTGCTTCTCTCGCGCACGGCTCCCAAGCTACGAAGATAGCCAACAGGGTCCAGTTGAGGATCAGGCGGACGAGGGAGGTCAATTTTGGGCAATTTGACGGATGACATGGGCGAGATAGACTTCAGCCCCGGTGATATGCTGCTACCGGCAGAGAAACGATTAGGGGCGCCGGGTGAGGTATCGGAATGGAAGCTCGAAGTCGACTGAGAGTGCGTGGTAGGTGAATTGCCCTTGGAAGCCTTGTCCTTCCGCGAGAACAGGCGCATAACGGCGTTCGAGAGGCCGATGGCCACAGGGAAGAACGGAGTCCCGTCTGTCAGCCAGAGAGAGGCAGCCACGGCGGCACCAAAGGGGCAGCGGGCAGGCCAGGTTGAGAGATTGGCGGGGTGCGGGGGGGGGGGAGATGGACGAGGTAGGATTGACCCGTGAAAGACCCTGTGTGTGTATGTAATATCGTGTACCTTATGACCTACGGCTCGTCTGATTGTCCTGTCAATCGACTCGGGGCGGCTCACGCCGTTCTCTCTCTCCGTCTCGCGTAGATAAGAGGTTGGTAGGTAGGTAATAGTATGAACTGGATGCCAGTCAACAAGCAGAGTTTGTAGGTAACTAGGTAGGTAGGTGGTTCGGAAATTTGTATGTCAGAGTCAAGAGCGAACAAACAGGTGCGCCTTTCGAGGGACGCCGCCGCAAAGGAAACGGGAACCACGCGTGAGCAGGGGGGGATCCTGGTCCAGGGCCAAACAGCACGGCGCTGGTTCCCCATGTTCATTTCAACCGTTCAGGGCGGCTGAACGCCGATTGGCATTTCGCCCGCGGACCCCATATTACACGCGAGTACTTGGACAGGACATGACTGGAGCGAAATGGAGGGCAAACAGGTCGCCGTCTCGCAGCGTAATGATGCATTAGCTGTCAAGCCCCTGCCCGCCCCCTTCTTCCTCCAATCCTTTGTTGAGGAGATGATGCTCGACGCCCGGACCGTCGACCGTCTGATTGGCGTGAGGCCGGCCATCCTGCTGCAACTCAGCCGTCTCCTCGTGCTTCCGCGTCATGTCGTGGCCTTGGTGCGAGACGAAGGGTAACGTTCCTTGGGCATTCACAACTGTTACTATTGGTTGGCTGTCTGTCTGTCTGTCTCTCTGTCCGTCAGTCTGTCTGTCCGTTACCAACTCCTGCCGCAAATGTCGCCTCGTGTGAACGGCCGAGAGACTGGCCCTCCCATAGGTCCTTGGCATTATGTATGTATTGGTGGTACATACTCAAGGCCTACCATCAATGTCGAATAAGACATGGGGGCATCGTGTCGAGTGCAGGGAGGCCGCGTGCAGGTCGCGTGTTTTTACGGTGAGGAAGCGAGAAGAAGCAACGAAAAAGCATTTCACGCGTGGCACATGCAGGAGCAGCTGCAGCTAGATGAAACTGACAGGACGTACCCTTGCCTGCTTGATGAGGAGCTCCGAGTGATGCCCGTCAACAAGAATTACAGAGCCATGGAGCTTCTACATACATACAAGAAAGTAATAGGGTGCTGTCGTTACTAGGATGAGACGAGAAGAAAAGAAGAAGAGTAAACCTCTCAGGAGTTGGGTACTGGTGAAGTCGTTCACTCTTCCCTTTACATTCCCCTTGTGAAGGATTGATTACCTTGAAGGAGTACCGAGACGGGGACTCACAGCTGGGCACGGCACGATCGACCCGGTACCAATGGCAACCTGCGCTTTTGGTGGATCATCTGCTGCAGCGTCCGCCCATCCATCCCCTTGAATCCACACAGCTTGTGTGCCTGTTTAGTAGCTCGCTGCGGCAGAGTACCTACAGTACTGACCTGATGAAAATTCTGATATTATAACGTTGAAGTAGCTTGAGGTAGAACTTGATATGCCGAGCATGACTCAGGTGCTGACATTACTCGAGCCTGTGGTGGTAGTACGGACGATTGCACGACACTGGAGCAACGTCACGCCCAAACCCCTTTCAAAACTGGGGATCGAGATTCGGCAATTTGTTCCCCTGAAAGCTACTAGCAGTCTGCAATTTTTCTTTGGTTACGGTTACGTCGTCAGGGCGTCCGAAGGAGAATGAAGAGGTCACATGATAGAGCGCCTTGACGGGTCATGAGAGAACACCGATGCCCTCCCCCCCTGATGGAGTGATAGTTTGAGTAAAAAGCTTGATTATGTACAGGTGAATGCATCACGATCCTCCTGTGTGTGGGTCATTGCCTGTTTCCTCCTACATGAGTTCGAGACCTCTATGACATCGATGACCAGTGAATGGTTTCGTAAAGAGCCACGACCTTCATCTTCCGAGATCGCTCATCAGAAATTGCCTAGCCTTGGCGATTTTTGCGTCATTCAGTTGCAGATAGTCAGTAGATGAATCCCGTCACTGACGCTCCGATTGACCGCTTTATCCATGTCATCCTTGCTTCTGCTCGGGACGGCTTCGGAGGTGGTCGACTTTTCCTAAACATGTGATCTTCGCACGAATGTAGCGGCGGGTGAAACGGCTTCACGTTCCCCAAGAGTCCAGCGGCCTGAGGGTAGTTACTGCGTTTCACAAGGTTTACGAAACAAGCTGTGAGCGCCGTAGCGGGGGTCGTAGCCAATCCTCTACCTTAGGAACGAACGAGTAAATTTAGGGCAACATTCTTCCTAATCTGGTCCACGTTAGCAGCTGTGCATGCGCCATATGCTATGGGATCTGTTTCCGACGGACTTACCGAGCTATGAAGCTGGCCCCCTTCCTCCACTTTGCACTTGATCTCAATTACAGTGACAATCCCTCGTCCTTGTATGGCCAAACCGGGTTGGCATTCGATATGAAATACTTTTCAGCTTTATGGTTCCGCGAAATCAGGCAATCAAATCTGCCACGTTCATCGGCATCTCATCGATCTGTGTTGAGTAATACACTGAAATTATAAGCAATCAGCAAGGGCTCGAACTTGCGTGGAGATTCAACTTACATTCAATGTCTCGGAGAATGCGCACATCCTCGGTGGTGACAAAGTTGATGGCCACACCCTTGCGTCCAAAGCGGCCGCTTCGGCCGATGCGGTGGATGTAATTCTCTCGATTACTGGGCAGGTCGTAATTGATCACGAGGCTTACTTGCTGCACATCAATACCACGGGCCCAGACATCTGTCGAGATGAGCACGCGGCTATTCCCCTGTCGGAAATCCTGCATGATGCTATCGCGCTCCTTCTGCGGCATGTCTCCGTGCATGCTGCTCACGGTAAAATTGGCCTCCCGCATCTTATCAGTCAACCAGTCGACCTTGCGTCGAGTGTTGCAGAAAATCACGGCTTGTGTAATGGTCAGAGTGTCGTATAAATCACACAAGGTGTCGAACTTCCAGTCCTCCTTCTCGACGGCAATGAAGTACTGCTTCAAGCCCTCCAATGTCAACTCGTCACGTTTCACGAGAATTCGAACCGGGTCCGTCATGAACTTGGTCGTCATGTCCAGCACATCGTAAGGCAGAGTCGCGCTCACCACCACGACTTGTGTGGCCGGAGGGAGATAACGGTAAACGTCGTAGATTTGCTCTCGGAAGCCTTTATTCAGTAGCTCGTCGGCCTCGTCGAGAACAAGCATCTTGATGTGTCGTGTTCGCAAATGTCGTCTTCGAATCATATCGGCCACGCGCCCAGGCGTTCCAGATACTATATGCTGGCCGTAGTCGAGTTTTCGAATATCTTCGCCGACATTGGTCCCGCCTATACAAGCGTGGCATTGCACGTTCATGTAGTCTCCCAGGGCCATGACAACGGATTGAATCTGCGTCGCCAATTCTCGCGTGGGCGACAAGACCAAAGCCTGCGACTCACGTACGGCCGTATCGATGACCTGGAGCATGCTGATGGAAAAAGTCGCCGTCTTTCCCGTGCCAGACTGGGCTTGTGCGATGGTATCACGCCCCTTGCAAACTTGAACGATAGCTCGGGACTGTACCGCTGATGGTGATTCATATCCATATGCGTAGATTCCTCGGAGTAAGTTTTCTGTTGCAGTTTGTCAGTCTTCGAGCCAACCCATTTTTTGGAGCGAACAGTTGGTTCTACCTTTCAAGGACATGGATTCAAAGGTAGGGTGGACTGTGACCTCCTTCGAGGTGGAAAACTCCATCCGCTCATCCGCCTTGCGATCAATGCCGTCCGCACAGTCAGCCATGGTGTCGATTTACTCGGAGGTGTGCGCGCAATAACTTGAATTAATCGTCGTTTCGTGCCTTCAGTCATTCGAAGCTGTAAGATGTTTTAGCTCCGTTGCTGTAAATATTGTGCCTGCGGCAGTAGACGGCAATACTTCGGCCCAAGGAAGTCATTGTTAGCAAACACGCAAAGTACTGGCCCGTACTGGTAGCTACGGTCCCTCCCACCGAGTACTCAAGTGTACACGCAATTTCTGTCCCCATTCGCCTTTGGAGTGCCACCGCGACAACGGCTAGCTCACGGAACTTTCGTCACTAATCGTCGTTCTTTTTTCCTCGAAGCCTACGAGACCATTTCAACGAGCCACAAAATACGATACCGTACGCGCATCGCATTTGCATCCCAAGAGGGTCGCTTCTATAGAGAATGCTTATTCTCGAGGAGCAGCGCTACATCCACGAGGATCTTGAGCGCCTGGAGCAAGGTATCGCAGACCGAGTTCGCGATGAGCCCAAACATGTGAGCAACACCACGCAAGCAGTCGCAAACATGGAGCTGATACTTCAAATCATTTAGATTCGCGATCGCCTTAACAGAGATCATGAAGTCGCGCAATTGCTCGACCAGATACAAAAACAATCGAGCACTCTCCTAGAAACGTACAATGATCGGAACGACTTGCGAGCACAAGAGATTCAGCAGCTTGGGGCCTCGGACCCTTTTGAAGAGTTCTACAAGCAGTTAAAGGATGTCAGGGATCATCACTCGAGGTATCCAAACGAACAAGCCGAGAACTCTGAGCAACGATACAGGCAAAGGAGGGTAGCAGATGTCAATGGCCCGCTGCCCACCATCGTCGACTCAATATTCTCGGGCGAAGAAGCTTATGGGCGATTCTTTGATTTGACGACTTGCCATGAGCTGTACCTGAACTTGCCCAATGCGAAACGATTGAATTATCTCCAATATCTGGAGTGTTTCGACAATTTTGCTCCCGGATATGGTGGCCTCAAGCGCTCTGAGAAATTGATAGATCAATACTTTTCGTACGTCGGTGCCATCGCGGACTATCTGGAATCATTCATGAGCCGAACACGACCCTTGGAAAACCTCCAACGAACCCTGGCATCATTCGATGAAGATTTTGCGGCGGCCTGGGACAAAGATGAGATCTCCGACTGGCATTCCGAACAATCCGCAGTCGCAAACGCCTCAAGCGAAGCGACAACGACCGAGGCCTTCTGGTGTAAGGACTGTGAGAAGGGGTTCAAAAACAAGAATGTCTATAACAGCCATTTGACGGGACGAAAACACATCAAAGCTGCTGAGCAAAGAAAGCAACAGCAAGACTCAGCCGGCACGGAGCATGGCGCAACAAAAAGTAGTGGCATTTCGACGGCAAGATTGAAGGAACGGGCCATTGCCGAACGCGAATATCGTGTGAAACGACTCGCCAGCGCCATGAGCACAGAAAGAAGCGACACCAGGGTCAATGTTGAGCGTAAGCAAGGCATGACGGAACGAGAGCGTCAGCAAGAGCTTGAAAACCTGCTCAGTGTTTCCGATGTACCCGAGCAGACTGTACAAGGTGAAGAGGGAGACGATGATGAGGATGGGGAAGAGAAGATATACAATCCTCTCAAGCTGCCGCTAGCTTGGGACGGCAAGCCTATTCCATATTGGCTCTATCGACTGCACGGCCTTGGCGTGGAATTCTCTTGCGAAGTCTGCGGCAACTTTGTGTACATGGGGCGACGAGCGTTCGACAAACACTTCAACGAAGCTCGACATATCTACGGGCTGAAGTGTCTGGGCATCACGAATCTCTCCCTGTTCAGAGATATCACGAAAATAGACGAAGCTATGAAGCTGTGGGAGAAGATTCAGAGAGAGAAGAAGCAGTCAAAATTAGACGAGGGCAGCGTTGTACAGATGGAGGATGCCGAAGGAAACGTGATGCCAGAAAAGGTGTACTATGACTTGCAAAAGCAGGGTTTACTCTGAGACATGTCGGCGCTGTCACAGCAGAGAATCTTATTCATTGTAAAGTAGTTAGGGCCTTGCTGAAGTCCACATAGCAATACTGCATCCCGTTGTGGCCGATGAGAATATCCAGTAATAGCTTTGAGCAGGTGAGAAAGGTAAAAGCGAAATGCTGCGATGCCAGATAGACTTTCGGATAGATCTTGGTAGAATTGGTGAGAAGGTCAAATTGTTGTTCCTCCAGCAGGGACTCGCTGACTAATAGTCACGGCTTAACGCGAGACAACTCCATCGCATATTCCACGTTCTTGTAGTAATACATAGACTTCCACATCTTGGAAAATCTGATGATGAAACCTTTGCCCGCTCTCTATACGGTATATGTTCTCCAATCGACAATCCGACGCGCCTCGCTCTACATTGGTTCCACGCCCAACCCGCCGCGGCGCCTCAAACAACACAATGGCGAGTCAAAGGGCGGAGCGGCGCGGACGTCGCGGGAAAGCCTGCGGCCTTGGGAGATGATTGTCCTTGTTTCAGGCTTTCCCAGTCAAGTCGCTGCACTGAAGTTCGAGTAGGTTTCTTTTCCATGGCCGTATACGTTTCGACTCCCCATTATGTAGTCGTACGTACTAACCCTCGTAGGTGGGCTCTCACAAATCCGCATGTGACGTCGCATATCCCCAACGAGTCACGCGTGAGCATGTCGACTCAGACGAAGAAGAACGGGATGCCTCGTCGACCAGTGAACAGCCTAAAGTCCATCATCTCCAACATGCATAGCCTGTTGAATGCCCCAAGCTTCGCAAGATGGCCACTCACTCTGCATTTCTTGTGCGAAACCGCCCGAGCCGCGTGGGAGGATCGTGTTAAAGCCACGGGCATGAGAACCCAAATCTACCCGAGCGTCCTTTCCAGCTACGGGCCAGACTCGGACGTTGAAGAAGAGGGTCAAGCACCATGGGGCATACACAGTCTTCCTCTGGACTATAGCCCCTTGCGATCGTATCTTGACAAGGCGAACAACATTGTACAATTTGAGCAAGAGGGACAATGTGTGCTTTGCAAAGAAGATCTGGTATCGGGCACGGGACTCCATGGCATATGTCCTAGTGACGGGTGCAGGGCAGTGGGCCATCTTGATTGCTGGAGCAAGCATGCTCTCTCTACCAACCATGATGGGCACATCATTCCGAGGTCCTGTTTCTGTCCATGTTGCAACGGTGAGATTCGTTGGAGCGACATGGTCAAGGAGCTCAGTCTCCGTATTCGTGGGAAAGAGGAAGTGATGAAACTCTTGTCAGGACGGAAGACGAGAATAGCTTCGTGACGTTGCTCTCAATGCAAGCAGGAGGTAACACGATGACCTGTGGAGGCTCTGGGCCACCAAGTAGTGTTGATAATGATTTATGTGAAAGCGTGCTGCCTTCTCAATGCAAAGATGTAAAAGTACATCAGGCTACGCTGCAAACAAGGTGGGCGTAAGTTTACACCTCTTGGCACGGCAATGCATGGGGGGTACAAGTCTACCTATTACCATATAAGTTGGGTGCGGCGCGTCGTGAGTGTCGCGGAAATAGAAATGGCCAGTGTGATACTCGTGTTACTTTGAATACCATGATGATGTCACGGTTGTTATTTTTGTTTGCGAAACATATCTTCAAACTCGAACCGGGTAGGTTGACAT
>JADHZA010000175.1:0-43128 GCA_018831705.1 Torrubiellomyces zombiae
ATACAACGCTTGACATGGGTTGATCTCAGAAAAAAATATGACGACATCAATACAACGTAGAGATAGGAACAGCAATACGAAGAGAGAAAATTTCAATTTCTTTAATCCATCATTCGTTAAGAGTATTGTATCGGCTCTGTTCTCTAGTAGTAAAGACGAAGCTGTAATTTCATGTTCGCCCATGCCCATATTTTCCCAACAGAATACACAAAGAGAAACGACAGTAAGTTGTAGTAGTAGTGATATCCCGTGTCCGCGCCATAATAATCATAGCCCATACTCTGTATCATAGCAATTCCTTTAGTCTCATCCGATGGGTACCCAAAACAAAGAAAGCCCAAATAACCAGATCCCGACGTGGTCGGCCGATCTGAACGAACGTCTTGCAAAGTTACAACCCATGTGAACCGTCCACTTTTTTTTCTCTTCTAAAAAGAACGAAATCATTTCACTCATTCTCGCCTCAACCCATGCTCATGAAACCCGAAGGCCACTATGGCCATAAACGTCGCGGGGGGAGGGGCCGCCGTTGAGTAACCGGGGTGGTGGTGGACCGGGGGGTCCATCGAGCTTCATGGGCGCCCTGCTGCTGTCCCACATGGGCACGTCCATCATGTGCTGGCCGTGATGCATGGGAGGAACTGTCGGTGCCGTCGTCGGTGCCGTCGTCGAAGCCTCCCACAGAGGCGGCTTGCCGTGGACTTGGTTGATGACGTCGTCCTCTGTGTGGTTGGCATGGTGTTGCGGCGTTGCGTGTAAGTCGTCCCCTGGTGACAGTTCGCCGCCTCGGGCCACGACACGCTTCTTGCCGCTCATTTTCCGCCGTCTTCGGACGTCGACATCGCGGAAGCAGTCCATGTATAGATGCTCTTCTAGCTTCAGGTCGTTGACAACCTTGACTTCAATGTCGCTGGCGTTGAGGCGCATGTTGCGCGAGCCTCCCATGTCATGGAACATCTCGAGCAGCATCTGGTAACGATCCTGTTCCAGTCGCTTCCAGGCTTCGCGAAGAATTTCTTCCTGTAGAGAGAAAATGAAAGTCAGCGGTGCTATTCTGGCAGGCTTCTAGATGAAAGATTCTCAATGGGGGGGATGCTTACATCACGGCTGAGCCACTCGATGTACTTGGAGCGCGCGCGCTTGAACTTCATTTGCAGCATTTCCTTGCCGTGGCTCTTGTTGAAGTCTTTCAAGAAGTCGCTTTGAATGCTGTCCCACATGTCCTGACCACGCTTGTGGCGATGGCGCCAACGGGACGCAAAGATACACCGCTCCTCTTCTGGGCAAGTGTCCTTGAGTGAGGGTGGCACTTCTTGGCCGTAGCAGTTTTTGTGCTCCTCGGCCGGGTCTGGCCCTGCGTTTTTGCCTGATCGTTTCGACGACTTTGTCTTCTTCACGCGATTGTTGCCCAAGACTGGACGTCGACGGGGAGAGTCACTTGGGGATCGCAACGACTCTGCTCCTCGGCCGCGGGCGTGTTCGTCTAAGCTGGGAGGGCGATTGCGCCGGTACTGCATCGAGTGAGGAGGGTTGTGGAGAAGAGGACCCGTGGCGGGCAGAGAGCGGTCCATGCCTCGCGGCGGCTCCATGGTCATCGGCGGATTGTCCCGCATCATCATGGAGTTCTGCCCTGCCATTTGGCTCATATCCATGTAGTAAGGCTGACCGCCGTGAGACATGGGCTGCGGCTCCGGGCCATCTGAAACGCCAAAGGCGCCCATGTATGGCTCCGGAGGCCCGGGTGTCCTGCGCTCCTCAGGCATATAGAACTCTGTGGGGGCGACTTGAGAGGATGCGGCCATCGGCGAGCTGGTGTCGCTGGTGTGATTGTTCATGTCGAACTGGTTGTTCCAGTGGTGGTACATCCTGGAACTGTGTGGAGGGCTTGGCTGCTGGGCCTGGGGGCTGCCTGGGGGCGGAGGGTACTGGCCGACCAGCTTGCGAGGGTTGTGAAGAGGCGGAGAGGCAGCGGTAGACTGAGGGGTGAGGAGGTTTGGATCACACGGAGGAGCAAGCACGAAGGAGGAAATCTATAAGTCAAAAAAGCACGCTCGTTAGCTGGTGTCGTGCCATGGAAAGAGTGCCGGGCATAGTTGGACAGAAGGTTGAAGGCTAGCCGACCAACACGGGTATCGATGTCAAATCGTCAATGGAAGGGGACACAACAGAAACATACCGTCGAGGAATAAGGGGCCAAATCAGGATAGTTTGAAGCGGTAGGGCGAGCACCGTCAGACAGGCTGGGAGCTTCCGTGGGCGGGAGACCAGGACCGATATATGAGTGTTGCTCGACCATGTTTTGCAGGTGGACCCCACGAGATATACTTGTGGGCGAAGGCGGGCCTAATCTGGAGCGGTGTTGGCTCCAATTGCCGCTTGCGAGTGGTAACGGCAGTCAGAGATTGCTCCAAGTGAAAGGGGTGGGGGATCGTTTCCCGTAGGCTCTGGTCGATCCGTCACTTGGATTCCCAGAATAGATTAAGGACTGCAAGGAGTAGTGGCAATGTCAAGCCTGATGATGTGCCGGAGAGGATCGACGGGAGAGGAACAGGTCATGGACCACTGGAGATGGTGAAAGCGACGAAAAGACCAAGTATAGAAACCGAGGCAGGGAGACACAATCGAGCCTTGTACGAAGGCCGCAGAAGTGTCCTATTGGGGTCGATTTCCCTGCGGTCTCTTTGGCAGGTGGGGGGAGATGAAGAAAAAAAGACAGGAGTTGGAGAACAAGGCGTTGCAGAGATGGAGATGGTCCGACCTCTTTGTTTATAAATGGCGGCTCCAGAGTTGACGAGCCCTGCGGACCGAACGACCTCGTCGGGGTTTGCAGGCGGCGGAAGACTCGACAGCACGGTAAGTACCTCGACATCCAGTTGCGATTCGGCAGCGACATGGGGGAACGAGTCAGGACAGGGATCAGGGGAGAATGTCTGGGAAGGACAAAGGGGACGACAGGCGGTGGTGGAGGGGGTGTGTGAACGGAGCCGTGGCTTGACAAGGAGTTGAGTCCAAGGGGGTGTGTGTGTCCCGTCAAGAGGATAGATACTACGTAAGGTACAGTACAAGTTCTTCAGTATGTACCTACTTGGGTGGCATGAGAGCCCTAAAAGCGAACAGGGCTGGGGCTGGGCAGGCGTGGCAGGTAGCGTTGCACTGCGTTCGACGGGCGACGGGGAGGGGGAGACACCCAGAACGCCATGGTCGTCATTCCCTCCTCCACACTGGCCTTCTTCTTCTTTCTCCTCTCCACTCTTGCACATGGGCGTGACGAAGCCCATCCGAGAAGGCACGCAGAAGTCGCTTCGTCTCCGCATGTACGCGGGCCACTTGTACAGAGTAACCTTGCGTGCCTTGCGAATGGACGGCTGACAGGACGTTGAATCTTTAGGGTACAATGTACCCGACGGGATCACTGCGATGAGGCTGCCTGACGTGGGCGATTCCTGCCGGCCATCTGGAAAGCCTTAATCGTTCCCACGGCACAGCCTGCCTACTACCTACTACAGGAAGGAGCACCACCAAATACCTGCTGGCACTGTAGGTAGGTACGCGCGCCCGGAAGCCCGTTGGACTTTGCGGTGGCATGTGCCTGAACCAAGACGAGGCGTATGTTTTGCTTCAACTAAACACGTTCCAAGCAAGGTGCCAACAAGCAGCGGGCTGTTGTGCGCGCTCGCCCACGTCACCGTCTACAAATACATACTCGCGGCCAAGCACATGGCAGCCAAGGTAATTTACCCATGTTCAGGCAGTCCCAAGAAGTCTCCCCGTTTTGGGGCATCCTAATCAACACAGCCTTGGGCCATTGTGAGTGAATGTGGGTATGGGGCGCTATGATGGGGTTGAGCCGGGGGAGGAAGGGGGAGGGGGGGTCAGTCCATTGGGGGGTGGTTGATGGAGCGCCTGGGGACCCGTTGTCTCGCTCGCGCGTGTCGGATCGGCCGCCACAGACGTGGTCGTTTCTGCACTCGCCCTGATGAAGCAGCACGATTCATTCCGATTCACCATTGACTATTATTAGTAGAGATGTGTTGCAAGAGCCAGTGTTTCTCTATCGCATCGGCCTTGTCCGTCAGTCTTCGTTTTATTCACCCGTAGTCGAGACGTTTCCGATTCTCTTGAGAGGGTGGGAGGGATCATAACGAGAAGGGCCGTATGGGACAAGATGGCCAAGGTAGAGAGATCCACTCGAGAGTCGAGTCGACCATGGTGATACCGTGGCGTGGCCTATTCTATACTTGTACGTACCACATGGGTATCCGCTTCCTTGGTGGTGGTAGAGGCGGGCAACGTCCGAGATGAGTTCTGGTCACCGTCGACACGTTTCTTCCATGCGCCGCCCATGGGCACCGCGTCGGCTCTACCTACCTACCTCGAGAGGCATGGCACGGTAGACAGATCATCCAGGTACACAACGAATGTCCAGCGCCTGAGTGTGAGACTGGGCGGCGCCAGACCCTTTGCCTCGGGACCAGGCTGCGTCTTTCATTGGCGACAGCCCGCAGCAGAAGATGTGCGTGATGGTCATGACTCCTTCCTCATGGCCAATAGAAGGTGATGGTAAGAGGGGAGTGATCCTGGCACGACGGGAGAGTCGCAAGGTTATATTACATATCGACGGGTTGCATGCTTGTCACTCCCTCACGCGCTCCCTTTCATGATTACATGTACCTACCTGCTTGTAAAATCCATCACCTGCATGCGGCATGGAATGCAGTCATGATCTGTAGGGTGGGATCACGCTGCATCATTCACTCATCCCTTCGGATGCCATCATAATGCTACCTGCAGCTGATGGAACTTGGCGAACAGTCACACAGTGTCGCTACTGCAGCAAGTTTTCCGGGTACAAAGGTGGTAGGTAGACATCGTGATCCGTACCTAGCCGTGTAGTTGCTGTTGGCGGCAGAGAAGCCGCTCAAAGAACAGACGACACGGAAGGAAGATGCAGTTGGCGGTCCGTGGTTGGTCTGGTCTGGTCTGGCCTGGCCTGACAACTCGATGGGTAGTTCTTGCCAATTGATGTGGCCCTCGACCTCTAGTACCACTACCGTCTACTATCAATGATAGTAATACCTACTACTAGTAGTGTCTATTGCTGTCGCTGCGACAATTTGCAGTTGATAGGTACTACACGATTCAAGATTAGGAAGAGCGACAGAAGATTGAGTGCTACAAGCAAACGTCCCTCCTGCTCTTCCTTCTGCTCTTCATGTTCCTCCTGCTGCTGCGCTTTCATCGGAAAGGCACCGGCGAAAGATTCTCCTACGTACGTGCGTTCGGCATGCAAGGAGCTTACGGAAATGAAACTCCATCGATTGCGCGTCGACTTTTCACACGTAACCGTTAGCGAGGATCAGTGCGTCTCATCTTATTGCGGGACCAGCGCAGCTGCGTACAGGGTGGACGACTCGAGTCGACGTCGGCTGCTGCACCTCGCGAACCGGTTGCGTAACTTCAACAAGACTCGTCCAGCCAATGGCTTTGACCATGTTGAGGCCGCGACACGCATACTCAATCGACGTAGTTGAGCTTGATGCTTCTGCAGGCTCGCCGCCTTCTCGAATCATGCTCTGGAACGAGCAGGCGAAGCCAGGTGGCTCGCATACTTTCCGGGGAACCTTTGCGCGGTTGTTCGTCAGGCACGCCATTGACGACAGCGACAACTCGACCATGACATCTTCTGCCCCTTTGGGGCCTCGTGAAAGCGAAGAGCCGAGGGACTGTCTGCACCTTAGTCTCTTCGGCAAGGCGACACTCACTACTCGCTCTGGGGGCCTCGGCCGTCACCAAAATGCTCGTCACTTTTTGCCTCGCAGTAAGTGGCGTGGGCGCGCTAGGCCTGACAGATCAGCGCATGTCAACCAAAAGGCTGGCTTCCGACGTCAGTTCCGATGGTGTCAACCAAGTTCGGACAGGCCAGGCATTGCTTGCAAATTCCGAAATGAGCCGTCGAAGGCCTGAAATGTGATGGCAGGGCTGCGTGTCCGTTGTTCCTGCAAGCACAGCCAATGCTACAGGGCCCACGATGCTCGCCTATCGCTCTGGCACGGGCGTGACTGTGCAGGATCTTATGTCCGCCTTATTCGTTTCCAGCGCTGCGACATCAGCAAACACAGGGCACAGGTCAGGCGATCGACGGCCCCCCCTTGCCAGTCGACGACATGAAAATCCTTGAGCACTGAAACGAGCCATAGGGAACTATCCTTTTCTCTTCCCCCCCCCCCCTTCACCCAAAACGATGGTGCTGATGCAGAAACGTTGGAAGAGTATCAAAGGAAACAAACCACCACTGCAGGAACGTCAGATGGGAAGAGACGACACTCGCGCTATCCTAGGGAGGGGAAAGGCTCTAGTCTGGAGGGTGGCCATTATCAACGAGCAGACTAATATTCGTAACTGTACGCAGGCGCAAGCCAACCCTACCGGGACGAACCGAACTGTCGGATCGCGCTAGCAAGGGCTTGAGGCTTTCACATTGGACAACTTCAGAGCGCCCCTCTTTGGCCTCTCTGCACACTCCCTGCTCCCCCGATTTTGCTACGGCACACGGCCAATGAGAGTGAGGAAGACGCCCTACGCGCGCGTCTGGCCCCTCCGCTGACGGGACGCCACACCAAGGGCTCTCGACAGGCCTGCAAGCGAGCGGCCAGCATATTGTCCCCCATTCACTGTCTGGCAGCACCCCCTACTTGTACGAGTTCTAACGATATCGATGAGCCATGATGAGGCTCTGGAAACCTCATCGAACTATGGGTATGATGTAGTCGTCGTGTCACCTTGGACCGCCCTCCTCGACAGCTCGTCGCACAGAGAATTGCTCCCCCAGGATAACGACCATCTTCATTGCTCCTCATTGTTTGCGGCTCGAACATCCATTTGCGACAACGATTCGGTGTCACCACAGCCGCCTTACTTCACGTGATGATATCTGAACTCTGTCCTCAGTCGTCTTGTCGTTTTATCCCTTCTCGAAAGCTTTCCTATGGGGCAGGGCAGATCTGGCTGGCTCCTGTCGCGGCCCGTTCTTTTCGGCGAGTCGTCCAACATGGCCGTTCATGACCTTCCCGAACCATCGACCCATTCGGGCGCCTGGTCTCTGTCAACGAACTCATCCCGGGTCTCGCTGCCGTCGTGTCTGGCTTCTAGGTTGAATTCTTGATTGGCGACCCAGAGGTGCATGGGGCGAAGGTGCATGGGGCGAAAGTGCCTCGTCACGCTACGGCCAACTCTTTCGACACAGTGATTTAAGCGCCTGGGACGTGGAGCTGATGAATGTGGTCCCTTGGTGTGACGGTGGCCTCCTTGCCGTGCAACAACTACAGTACACGCCATGCAGTGCGGGTTGCTGCGGATCTACATTCCGTACCGCGCAGCCATTATGGCAGATAAGACAGGATGGACACCACCCTCTCACTCTCCCTCTTTCCCGTGCCTTACCGTCCTGGTCCCCCGGGGCCACTAAATGCAGTGCGCATGTTTAGGTAGGTGTAACTGGGCGCTACCGAATATGCGGAACGGCATCTGACTGGAGGGCTCGGCTCTGCTACCTTCTTTGGCCCCTCCTTCTACGTGGCATCGTACGATAGCCGCAGCCCACGGGGGAAGCCTCTGAACTAAGGAGGGTTGAATGTATTCTCACGCACGCAATTGTACTGCGGCGATGTCATACATGGGAGAGGTCGCGTTGTCGTGGGAGTGAGGGAGCAAGGAGCCGAGGCTCAGATGACGGATCTTGGTTGCTAACGCAGGAGCAGCATGCAAATTAAAGGGAGTGTTAGGTATACCTGCATCGTTTTCGGGCTATGATGGGCGTGCACCTTTCTTCTCCTTGCCATGTCCCGCAGGCGTTGAGCGTCGAATCGATCTCATAGCTGTTGAATTGACGGGTGACAGCCCCGGGATCCGCCGGGCCCTACCTGTTACGCCCGGGAAAAGAGAAGTTAAATGTTATCTGCTGATACAAGCACACAGTTAGCAACTGAGACTATGGGACGACGGCGATGCTATGAAAAGCCGGGTGAAGTCGGCGACAACGCGAATCTGGGCTGGCAGCAGTCCGTGAAGCCAGGTCGCGGCGGACTTCTATTGGGAGATGCGCAGTGTGCGGGCATAGCAAGGAGACAGGCTTCCGCTTGTAGCGAAAGCCGGCCTAATGCGCGGCGCAACCAGGTTCAGACAGGAGGATGGCGTGGTGCGACGGAAGCAATCAGACAGCCCCGGTATGGGGCATGCGAGTGCGAAGAGCTCGTCACGCTCTGGAAGGCTCATGCACGCGAGCACTGTGCCGAAAGGATCCATATCATGATGGCTCGCGCAACATTGATGACATTGGTTTACTTGTATCTGCGGGCATCCTGCGAGTCTGCATGGATGGAAGCGGAGGCCGGGCCAGGAGCACGGACGGGACGAATTCGTCTGCGAGCGGGGAGCGACACATGGGTCGTCTGCCTCCCCATCAACCAACACATGCGCCGAAGCCGTTAATTACGTCTATTTCATCACGGCTCTGATCATCCGACGATCAGCGTCAGGCTCAGTGGGAGGACCAGCGGCGCTTGAGGTCACAAGTGTCAATCAGAAGACGGCTTGTCGAGGACGAACAAGCACAAACGGTGCGGGAACTGCATTGGTTTCCACATAACCTGGATGCTCCCTCGAATGACGGACTGCATATCGAGCATGCGGTGACAGGAATGTGAACCCCCTGGTCACGACGGGCGAGCCAAGTTCGTCGTCACTGTGGAACCGTCTGGCTCTCGCAAGCACTGACCTTGCGCTTCAGGTGTGCAAGTAGAAGGGAGAGGCGAAGCAACCGGAAATCAAGGAGGCCGACTTATAATACTGAGCGGACGAAAGAGATGCCTCTGGGTGATCATGTCTACGGACCGAGAGGATCCTTGTCGATGGTTGCGAAATTGGCTCGAGCGCCTTAGCACCACGCAGCCAGCCCACTTGGCTTTGAAGTTGAACCATGAATTGCAGCAACATCGAAAAGACCGAGGCGGCAGAGACGGATTCAATGTCCTGATGAGGATATTTGCTGCGTCATGTCCTGGCTGGCGCGCTTGCCACTTGCCTCCCCTTGTGCGCGTTGGATCCGCCCGCACCGCAAGGCCCACGCATTTGCCGCGATGGTGTACAAGTATTTGCTAGTAATACTGGCTGCTGTCTTGCCAGCGGACAGGCCGGGCACCAAGCGACCCTGTTCCTCTCCACAAGCGGCACGGCGGTCGCTTGTTGAGCGGCCAGGCTCATGACAAGGCTCAAACGGCGGATTCAAACGGTGAGATGGGGTGAGGCAGGCAGGTACAATTCTTCGACACTAGGGACCTTGGGCTGCATGACACCCTGTGCTTCTATGTACATTCGGAGATTCGTACATATGTATGTACAGTACAAGGAAGTATTACCTGTAGCTCCGTTTCTCACCGACCCATCACGTACTGTGTGAGGTAAGTATTGCCCGCAGATGTCGTCGTTGTCTGCCTGTTTGCCTGTTTCCTCGTCAGAACATGAGCACTGCGTACAACTGCTGCTAACATGAACCTCGCCCAACGCGCTGCACTTTGGTCGGCGCTCCCTCCAGGCGCAAGGCGAGGCCCACGTTTCAATCTCAAATCACGGGACCGCCGACGCGGCTAAGTGCTGGGGCAGTGGGGCGTCAGGGGCGCCTCCCGCGCGACCAACGGAGGCTTACGGCGTTTCTGATCTGCTACCTACCGCCTTGGCCCCCAACCAAGGACGGTGGGACGAGTAAAGAGGGGATTCGGGATTGTAGGAGCGTTTGTTTGTGTTGCTTGTCCAGCCTTGCCGGGGGGAAATTAGGCGCGGTAGGAGAGGAAACCAACCTCACGGGCGATTCGTGGCGGAGAGAAAACGAATAGCCGCCGGCCTGCGTTGCATCCAACCGTCGGACCAACACGCACGTCGTTCTTCCCTCGTCGTCTGACCCTCTCTACACGTACGGGTTTGGGGGTAGTATCGCGGCTGAGTCGCCGGGCTAGCCGCGTCGCAGGGCAAGCGATATCCGCGAGAACACGAGCCTCGATTTTCGCCCGCCCGCTGTTCTCTCACCGTCGCCTAGGGGTGTGCTTTTCCGCAACGTTACCCATTCGTATCAGCTCATCTTACGACGTGATTTCAGGAAGGGAAATACTTGTCGAAAAAGAAAAGGGGGCTGTGCGTCCATCATGACCAGTAGCTTGAGCCTCGACATTTGCGTCTCATTCGCCTTGCACAAACCGCCCAAAGACGTCCTCGTTCACCTTACCTTCCTCCTTGTTCCCAAGTGTACGGCTCTTCCGTTGCGCGATGGGGGTTGCAAAGCCACCCATTGTAGTTACCAAGATCGTCCGATATATATATCTGCTTCTGTAATATGAAACATAAAAGGACCCCAATAATGGGTTCTATGTATCGCAATAGCTGGGCCCAATATATGGCCATCCTGGCTTTTCTCCCCCACGCTTCTACCCTAAGGTGAACGGCTTTGACTGAAGATGCCAATTTTTGTTTCCGGCCCCCAAGCTACTGCCGCCTTGAAATATGTCATTATGTCACCTTGAGCCGCACGCTATGAGCGTCAAACAGAAAATAGAATAGAATATTCATGTCATGACAGCTAACTAGTCTTGATATCGTGTTGTCGATGAACGTGACTTGTGAAACGTATTCATCACTAAATAGGGCCTTCACGCCCAGACTCTACTTCATGAGTGTGAAACAGACATGTTGAAAAGGCTGCTGATACCAATAGGTCGCTGCCAGCTTGACTGAAGTCGTATATGTAGCTGGAGAAGGAAAACCAAAATAAAAACAGATAGGGGAATCAACCAAAAGCAATTTTGATAGAACACTTGACACAGCTTCTTTTTCCCTTGGTAACCAATGTACAGGCCAAACCTCAGACTCATATCTATGACAACGATCCAAGACCAAGAAGTAAGCCAACTGCGTCGGCCATCGACATGAATCGTGGCATGCTTTCATCTCCAACTTGGGGCTCAGAGCCATACTACGCGCCCTCGAGCGGGGGGACAAAAGCGCCGTAGTTAAAGTCGACGAGCCCGTCGAGCATCCAATGCTGCGGATCGAAAAAGTCGTAGTTTGTTTCGCCGTAGGGTAAGGTGCCGCCGATCATGGCGCTCGGGGCCGGGGCGGTCGCTGATATAGCCGTGGCGTTTGGCGTCAGCGAGCCGTTGCTGGTCATCATGCTTGACGAGGTTATGGTCTGGGGGGGCATGAGGGTGCTGTCGAGCTGTGAGGACGAGGCGGACGACTCGTTGGCGGAGTCGGGATGAGTGGGATGCTTCATGTCTAAGATGGGAACGTGAGCATTGTGCCAAAACGGCTCGAGGAATGGTGGTTGTTAGACTTACTTTCGAGGGAGCCTCGTCCCTGGGATTGGAACTCCTCTCTCCAACGCCACACGGAGTCGAACACCAGGCTCATGCTGTGACGGCAACGCACTTTAAGCTGCAGACTGTCGTCCATTTGAATGGCCGTGTCTTCGCTCCTCGGTTGTAGGTTGGGCCGGTTGTCTAGTCGGGCGCCGTTCCACATCTGGACCATCAGCTCTGCCAGCCGCCACTGCAGGTCGTTTGTGACGACGCTGGTGTCGCGGATCGCCTCGATCGACCGGTGGAAGAGCTTTCGTCCCCGGTCGTAGTCAATTACCCTATGGAAGAAGGATCTCATCAACTTGAGGAGGGTGAAGGAGGCGGCGACGAGCATCTGCTGCAGGTAGTTGGTGACAAATAGCAGAGTGGCTTTGGTGGACGTCCCGTGAGAGGGTGAGTCTCGGTCCACCTCTAGCAGCTCGTCGAGGAAACTCGTGGCCGCTCGCCATAGACCCATGAGGTCTTCCATGTAGCCGGGCGTCTTGCTCGAGTCAAAGAAGCCAGCCAGGCGCATGTGCAATGCCGCAGCCCGTAGATGCAGGTTCGCGACTGGACCGAGCTGCTGCGATAGGACGGATGCTTGCAACTCGCCGTAGTCGCGACGGTAGACCCTCATCAGCATTGCGCGGTGCTCATCACCGGCAACACCCCGGGGGTCGCTGGCGTTGCTATACATCTCCTTGGAGACCTTGTCGCAGAACCGCTCGATCTGGAGTCGGGCTTCGAGCTCCGCGGACAAGTGTAACGCCGGGTCGTCACCGGGCCGCAAAGCCAGGGTCCAGTCGTACAGCGTTGACGCCGGTTGCCCATACCCGGTCCCAACGTTTTGCGCCACGATATTGCACACCGCCCATGTGGAAACGCGGTCCGCCAGCTGCTCCTTATTCAGTTCCACAGAGATGCGGGAAAAGTCGCGGATGTGGTTGGGGCGATGGAGACCGATACCGGTGGCCGTCTTCATCATGACGCCACACAGGATATGGGTGGGATCGGATGTGGTTGTGATCGTCGGTAAGGGCCATGTGCACAGCAGACACATGGCTTTCACAACGTGATAGTTGCTTGGCACCTCACCAATGGTGGTCCACAGAAAGCGAGTGAGGGGACCTGAAAGATTGTCGAGAAGGTTCGCACAGTCTATTGGGCTGTATCGACGAGCGGCAACTGCGATAATGGACCAGAAGAGTAAGGCGTGTTGGCTGTGATATTGATCGGGAGACTGGCTCGGGTGTAGGAAGGGGAGAAAGGGGTGGTAGAAGGAGAAGTAGGTGTTGAACAGTTGTGTGACGGCAGCGTCCGTGAGGCGAACGCCCTCGAGCTCGAAGGAATACTTGGGCATGTACGAGCCTCCCCTTTTGAGGTTGAGCAACGACGAGACGGCCTCGTCCGAGCCTATTAAGGAAGGATTGCGGTTGTGCGTATATGGGGCGGGATGTCGAGGGGCTGGCGAGTCCACGTGTTCGTCGTCGTCGAGATAGCCTTGAGATTTAGCCTGGGAGACGGCACGTCGCAGATACTCAATCTCCTTTTCCATTTCGGCATGCTTGGACCTCTTGCCGACTCTTTTAAAATTGGACTCGATCTTGCACTGCAGCTTGAGGCGGTTACACCTTGAGCAGCTTTGAAAGGGTTCCTGAATAACATCGCATCGTAGCTATCAAGATTGTGTGATCAAGTCAGCATATACGGCCCGAACGATCGTCATGAGAAAAACAACAGGGAGCGTCCTCATCAAGCCCGAGGTGGCAATGCTGAAACAACGCCCTTTGCGCTCATACCTTTTGCTGGCGACATTCGTTGCAAGCCCTCTTGACACCAGGTTGACGCTTCTTGTCATGGTCACCGTGTTCATCGTCGAGGCCGCTGCCTGGACTGCTTTCTATTGCAGTGACGCCACCGGTGCTCCTCTTGCGCTTGAAGCCGGTATGGCCATGACGAGAGCTGGAAGGACTGGTCGGGCTGAGAGAGACGCCTCCGTGGGCGACAATGGATGAAGAGTCCATGCCCCGGCGGAGGGGAGACGGCGCAGCGGAAAACGTCCCAACGTATCGCGGCGTATCTACTACAATCACATTCGAGGGTACGTTGGACGAGGCCGCACCCTCGCAGGCAGCCTTGTAGCGAGACGCGCGTGAGAGGTGGGGTGTGTCGAGTGGTCCTAAAGCGATCGGTACGGCGGCGACACGTGCAGGTCCGAAGTTGAGCAGTCGATTTCTCAATGGGAGACCAGGCCAGTCGACTGCAACTGCGTGAATGAGAAGCAGTGTCAGAAGGGCGCCGAATGCGGAGTTGAGAAAAATATGGAGGGGGCTTCCTGTCTGGCAGGCCGAGGGGACTGAGAAGGAACGGGAAAACGGGGTCACAAGACGGCTTGCAGTCCCTGTGGCTGGTGCCTTCCCACGCTGCCGTGGAAAAGTCGGGCGAGGCGGGCGAATAGGCAAGTGCGATGCGCCTGGGAACCCGGGGCGGGGCAGGAGAGTCTTCATTGTGGGACAGCCATGGGAAAACTATTATCAATCAGCCATTGATTGGTCAAGCCAAGGCGGACGCCGTCACGTGTGGTGCCTCTCATTGGCGGCTTTGGGCCGACATCCCTGACGACGCCTTGGGCGGAAGTGGCAGAGGCCGAATGAAGACCTTGCTTGCTACGCCAATGCTACCTTGTTATCCGTCGCATTGGTGCCTGCAAGATGAGTTGAAGGGCTGCAAGTAATTCATTCTAACGAATACGTAAAGTAATCAATACATGTTACAGTAGTGAGTCGAGCGACAGCAGTTCTTGCTGCGACAACGTAACGGTGGAGGCGTTCATCGGTAGCGTCTGAGCCGAAACAGAGACCCGCGGCCCAGTAATACTCCGTAGCACGGGCCAGCTTCTCTCTCATCCCATCCAGCGACACTGACGACGCACAGGCCGAGTCGCGGGTTCAACACACCCTTGACTCCTTTGTCTCCCTGACTTCACTAGGACTGATCATATACGAGATCAATTCGGGAGCACATGCTGTATTAGCTCACCATGTCCGAAAGCGACCGTGTGCATCGCGAGCCGCAAAAAAGAACCCTGCGCCCGCCCACGGCCCCGGCGACGCCGACGAGCTACGTTCACCACGTCAGATCGAAATCGGAGGTCCGGTTCGTCATGCCCGGGACCAAGACGGAGATCGGTACGGGCCCTTGGTCTGCCTTGTCAATTCACAGCTCACAAACCATCTACCACAGAGACCGTGCAGATCGACACGACAAAGCTGGTTCAGCCGCTGTTGGACCCGTCGGCGCTGGAAAGCTGGCGGTAGAACATGCTCCTTGTACGCCGTCTTGATAGTCATGAGCTTCATGAGCTTCATGAGCTTCATGCGCAGTAGCAGCCTAGGGGCACGTTGCGTGGCTTGGACTTCTCCTTATTGTAATTTTTCATGATGGTAGTGGGCAGCCACGCCAATGAGTGGTGCAAGTCAGATACCCTCAATTCCACGAACACGTCCCTCAATATGTAGTACGTACAAGTAGTCGTGGAGATGTCCTCGCGTGCATCGACTCGGGGCAGCCGGGCCATCGTACAGGGACCCTCCGTGTCTTTCTTTTGGGTCGCTTCTGAAGTTATTACACCTGTAAATCTATCTTGAACGGCATACATCCACGTCAACGCGGAAGCATCTTGGACGTAACACGATGACAAACCAAGGTAGCTTAGACGATGGAGCCAAAACAACGTCGAAGCAGCCTTGACCGCCTCCACTAGTATCGTGAGAAGCGCTACCGTCAACTTCTTTTTTTCCTCTTCTATGCTGCCTCGGCCCCACCCAGCCAGAATTAGGGCCCCGTCACCGTGTCGGCATCTGAAAGCTCCGCTTTCCGCAGCTGCTGCCGAGGACCAACAGGGCGTGACAGGAAGCCCTGGCCAGGATCTGCCGCATTTGACAAGCAGGGCGTCGCTTCGGTCCATATTATAGCTCAACCAGGGCCGCCACAGCACGAGTCCATCGGGAAAATAGCGTGGCACCGCATGGAACGCTGCTAACAATAAGTAACAAGTCGGTGGGGAAGATATCGAGTCAAATATATCCGTGATATTTACATTACGTATAAAGACGTGCCAACGCCCACCGCCTTCTCACCCTCCTCGACCAATTCCAGAGCCCTCCCATCCATATCTTGTTCAGCAGCAGTATCAACATCCACATCGCAGCCATGGCCGACGCAAACGTGATTCCCCTCGTCATCAACGGCGTCGCCTCGACGACGGAGAAAACCTTTCCCATCACCTGTCCAGCGACGCAGAAGGTCATCCACCATGCGGCCAGCGCCTCGGTCGAGGACGCCAACTGCGCCGTCGAGGCCGCCGCCGCCGCCCTACCATCATGGCGCAGCACGACCGCCGCCTACCGCCGTGACATTCTCCTCCGCGCCGCCGATCTGCTCGAGGAGCGCAAGGAAGCGCTCGTTAAGAACATGGTCGACGAGACGGGCGACACGGAGCTGTTTCCCGGCCTGGAACATGGACTGGCCGTAGGCTTGGTGCGGGATGTCGCCGGCCGCATTTCCACCATCGCCGGCGAGTTCCCGGCTCTGCCTAACCCGGAGAGAAGTGCCATTGTGGTCAAGGAGCCGTATGGTGTTGTTTTATCTATTTCGCCTTGGTACGTAGTAGTTCGAGCCATGTCTTACAACGATACGAGAAAGCTGATTCCATGCCAGGAACGCAGTTCATGTGCTCGGCGTGCGAGCCATCGTCTCTCCTCTCGCGGTAGGCAACACCGTCGTCCTCAAGGGTCCCGAGATGGCACCCAAATCACTTGCCGCCATTGTCGACATCTTCAACGAGGCCGGTCTACCTCGCGGCGTCCTCAACCTGCTGTTCCACGACACGGCGTCTGCATCCGCCGTGACGTCGGCCCTCATCGCCCACCCGGAGGTCAAGAAGATTAATTTCACGGGGAGCACCAACGTCGGCCGCATCATTGCCAAGCAGGCGGGCGAGTACCTGAAGCCCGTAGTGCTGGAGCTGGGCGGGAAAGCACCCGCGATCGTGTTGGAAGATGCAAATCTGGACCTGGCGGCGGAGAAGTGCGCGATGGGAGCGTTCCTGCACGGCGGACAGATATGCATGAGCACCGAGAGGATCCTGGTGCACAAAAGTGTGAGGAAGGAGTTTGCCGAGAAGCTGAGGAACGCGACCAACGCCATCTTTCCCGATGCCATCGTCTTGGTCAACGGCGCTTCGGTGCGCAAGAATCGTCATCTGGTTGCGCAGGCGGTGGAGAAGGGCGCCAACGCGGTAGGCGTCAAGGAGACGTCGGAGGAGAGGCTGCACCCCATCATTGTAGAGGACGTCACGCCCGAGATGGACCTGTATAAGCAGGAGTCGTTTGGCCCGAGCGTCTCGTTGATCGAGATCGCGTCCGAGGAGGAGGCGATCCGTATTGCCAACGATACCGAGTATGGTCTGTCGTCGGCCATCTTTACCGAGGATCTGCGCAGGGGATTGCGCATGGCTAAGCAGATCGAGACGGGGGCCGTGCATATCAACGACATGACGGTGCACGACGACTCGGCCCTGCCTAATGGTGGTGCCAAGATGAGTGGCTATGGACGCTTCAACTCGGCGGCTGGGTTGGATGAGTGGCTGAGGATCAAATGCATCACCTTTTAGACCTGATGCACTGGAGACGAGGGTCGAAGAGCTGGTATGGGCGTCGTCATTTATTCCAATGCACAGTCATGCGTCTATCGATATGTAGTCATCATTGCAGCCATTGTTCATCATCTGGTTGCATGCGCCTTGTCCCATGTCTATGTCTGATGAATGGTCTGACCTGATGCTGTAGACGGCTCCTCTATCAAGCCTCCCACGACATCATCGGTAAATGCAACCGTCTTGGCCGACTTCGTATTCGTAGCTGGCTGCAAGACATCTCCGCTCCACGGCCTACACTCCTTGACCTGCTCGCCGCACCGCAAGCACGTCCAGCCTTGGCCCTCCTCCTTATCGAGACGAGTGGCCAAGCAGACGAAGCAGTATATGCAGGCGCAAGGGATCGTCTCGTAGGGGTTTGTGATGTCGGTTTGCGCCGAGCCCACCACGCCACTGGATGCCGCAGCCGCCAACACCTCGGTCTCGGTGGTGGCAGCGCTGTTCTGATCCTGGTAACATATGGCGCATGTGCGCTCCGGCAAAAACGCGAACTCACCGTGGGTCGCAGAGTTACCGTCTGCACCGGAGTGCATAATTTCCTTGGTCTTCCTCCACGTGCGGCTGAGCCAGCGTCGCCAACGATTTATACCGATCAGCGGCAGGACGAAGAGGAGGAACTCGGTAAAGGCGTGCCAGACGAGCTGACGGTTGAGGTATTCAAAGGAGACATCCCGGCTGACCTGGCTCGTGGGCGCTGCGAGTCGCATGCGGAGTGTCCTGTCGAGCAGTGTGCGGTAGCGGCCGTGGAGGAGAAAGACGAGAAAGGATGCGCAAGCGGCGGCGGAATGCAACGTGGATAGTCTGTCGGTCCAGCGCGACAGACGCCGTATCCTAGGATTAGACTGCTCGTCTTGGTCCACGAGCCAGTCCTCCCATCTCATCCATGCATATCTCCCAAAGACAGTGACGAGCCCGTAGAGCGACTTCTGCCACCTCGAAGGCGGGAAGAGCACAGGGCCATGTTTCCTCGCATCCGTGTATTTGAGGTTCTGCAGCGCCGCGCCGTAGGTGGCATCGTGGTCCCAGACGGTGAGCTTGAACAAGATGGCCCGTAGACAGAGGCCAATCTCGGCCGACCAGTCATCTTGCAAATGGCCGCCGGCAAAGTATTTGAGCGCATCGCCGACTTGCGCCTTGAACAGGTCGACGAGCTCCTCGTCCAGGAGCTCGGCATCGGCCTGGGCGACCCGGAACGCAGGCCGTGTGCCTTGCCGCGATGAGACGGCGTCCCATGTGGAAGAGAGTTTGTTGAAAGGGAAGGGGAGGCGTTGCAGCTGGGCGTGGGCGCGGGACGATTGGCGCTGGGCGGCTTGTCGAGCGGCGGCCTCGGCCTCGCGGGCTTGACGGCGAGCGGCGACTCGCTCCTGCGCCTGGAGGAAGCTGGAGTTGGTCATGGGTGCGTCATTGGGCGTTGCAGAGAGGTGTTTTTCGTGGGAAAACGGCGTGTGTTAGTCGTAGAGCGATTGATGACGGGGGAGATGTGCGGTGTGACGGTGCTGAAGCTGGAACGGCTTCGGTAGGAATGGGCCGAGGTAGAGACGGTTGAGAGTAAGGGTCCGTCCAATGTGGCTTGCGCTGTGCATGTATACTATGTGGGTTCGTTAGTGGCTCCAGGGCGTAATACTCCGTATTTGTAGTAGTAGCAATACATGGACTCACTCGTTCAATTATATTACCACTTCCCGACCGGGTCGTCTATCTGCCGTCCGTCAACAAACCATCAGCATGCTTCGGGGGCTCGCCCGTACTCGCCGAGCATTGTTTGGCGGCGTCCAGCGGCGATATTTTTCCGTCAAAGCGATTTATTCTGTTTTCCCGACATCTCTCACGTACTACAGCCCTCGACCTCGGTCGAGCCTCTTCGATCAGGAGGAAAATGACAGCCGACCAAACGATATATACGACGAAGGCGTCATCATAACCCAGGATGGACTTGTATATCCTGGTGTCAACAAGGACTCTGGTAAATTCACAGCCAATTTTGGTGGTGCATGATCACTACTCACCCGGGTAGTCTCCAACGGCGCCGTCATGTTTCCCAACACGTTCACTCAGCAGGAGTACGTTCGCAGATACTTTGACGACTTCCTCGACCGCAAAGAGAGCGGCGAAGAAGTCGATACACCACATATATACACGGTTCCCAAGGGTAGGACTATCATATACTTGCGCCCATTCATGCAAGAGATACTTCTAACCAAACGGTATAGGCACGCCTATCCCTAGCCATTTGATCCTTATCAACGTATATCTGGCCCAATTTTCTCTACAGCCATCGTATGGGATGTCGCTTCAAGGTACTTAAAACGGCGAATGTACGGGGAGACTATGTGCTAAGTTTCAACAGAACTCAACAAGTCATTGGACGAGTTCTGGGATCAATGGGCCCTGAAAGAGACGGCAGAGCAGTGGATCGACAAGCACCCTTTCCAGTCTGCGATGACGGACGACGGCGACCACATATGGGCAAAACAAGTTAGCTGAGGAATGCAGCTATGTATGATGCTGGGTATTTGCTGCTTTCTCTCCCCTCAATTAGTCTAGAGTCTTTTCTCCCAACATCTACCACACCTTTCGCGGCTGACGCAAACCCCTCGGATGGGTGAAGTCAGTAGGCGCGGGATACGCTTGCATCCACTGCTCTCTTGTGTAGACAGTAGCCATGCGCAACAGGAAGTCCGTTATGCACTCATTCAGATCTATTGTCGTCAGACTCAGCATCGTTGCTGGGTTGATCGAGTTGACCTACCTTGAAGTCTCATTGCCTTGGCTGGCTGAAGCGAATAGTGGTCTGAGCGCTCATGAACGAGGAGCAAGTCTTCAGGCAGGCGAGTTCCTGCTCCTCTGGGAGCTTAACGTTTGTCCAAGCTTAACAACAAAGGAACTACGACTCACCTGCCCGTACACTGTATACAATTACATCTGAGCCCTTGAAGAAGCGAGAGACGAGCTGATGCTGGTACGGCGAGTTTGGCCGCATAGAGGCGCCATTTGGTGCTGACCCGTTTCCACAATTAGATATCTGTATGTCCATGTCTGCAAAGGCGAATGAATGCTTACTTTGGTACGATGGAGGGTCGAGGGCCAACGGCCTCGCCCAGCCATCGGTGATATTAATGTCGAAAACGCGACGCGTGTGTGACCATTCTCGGAGCCGCACGTGGTGGCCATTGTTGACGCGGAATAGATCCTTTGGAAACTGTCTGAATACTGCGACTAGATTGGACATTATTGCGCGGAGACGTGAGGTGAGAACTCGCCAGTTTCTTCGAGCCGGAAAAGAAATAAGAGACTTGCTGCCTCAGAACCAAGGCCATATGCCGTATCCCCATCCCTTCTTGAAACGGAAAAGCCACTGCGTCCTGGTGCATCCAGTGGCATAGTTCGTACAGAGACTGTCAATTCGGGATCCAGATCTCATGGTTTAATCAGCCATATGTACGCTTACCTAAATTATGCGGTGCCCACCTGAAACGTGTGTACATATTGCCAACTCACGCCCGTGCTGAAATAGCGAGCCTCATCTACCATTGCTTCAACCGGAGCGCTTTCTTTGTTCACGGACATGATGTAAGGGTAGATACCCTCCGCTTAACCGTCCGTCTCCGAATATCAACGTTGTGTGCCGCAACATGGTGGCCTCGTACGGGCTTTACGATGATCAAGCCTGGGATCGAGGGGCGGCCGTTTTTGAGGCTATGAAGGACAAGGTCTTCGATGAAGACCTTTACTACGAGATAGCGAGGTTTGTGACCAAACATCGAAAGGGTGGAAGCCCGATGACGTTTCATCCTCCCAGAATGGGCGGGTTCAACTATCACTACCGCATCGAGTACTCTGACGGTAGCTCCGTGATAATTCGCTTCCCCTTACCGGGTTACTGTCAGACAGCTGAGGAAAAGGTCTTGGCCGAGGTGGCTACGATACGTTATATCGCTGATAATACGACGATACCTGTTCCTTTCATCCTCCACTACGGCATGGCAGACGAAAGCCCCGGCAGGCTAGGACCCTTCCTCGTAATGGAATACATTGAGCATTCTTGCGACGTGGTCGACGTCCTGCAGACGCCGGGGCGCCCACCGGGAGAAAAGGGTGTGCTCGACCCAAACATAGACGAGGCGAAACTCGAGAGTGTGTACGGTCAAATTGCTGAAATCATGCTCCAACTGGCCAATTGCAGTTTCTCCAAAATCGGATGCCTTGGGGAGAGAGATGCCACTGATGACGATAGCGAGCTCGACGTCGTCAGCCGGCCCCTGTCCTTCAACTTGTTCATGCTTGGTGAAGTGGGAGGCATCCCTCATTTCAAGCTTCCCTCCGTTTCCAAGACATACTCAAGCTCGTCTGAATACTACTCTGCCTTGGCCGATATGCATCTGCAACAGCTTTCATTCCAGCGCAATCAAGCTATCAGCTCAGGCTACGACTGCCGCAAACAATACATTGCCAGGTATGAACTGAAGACTTTCAGCGCGATGTTTTCCTAAACCCGATCAAGGTCATAATTAACACCCTCTCAAGGCAACTCTTCCGCAAGGCAGCAGCCGAAGGTCACCTTGCCTCACCAGGCACAGACGCTCCCCCCTTCAAGCTGTGGTGCGATGATTTTCGCCCGGCCAACATCCTCGTCGACGCCGACCACCGCATCGTCGGCGTAGTAGACTGGGAGTTTACCTATGCGGCACCAGCCGAATTCGCCCACTCCCCGCCCTGGTGGCTTCTCCTCATCATGCCCGAAGAGTGGCCCGAGGGGCTCGACGACTGGAGTCTCCAGTACGAGCCCAGACTCAAGACCTTCCTTCGGGCCATGGAGGCCAAGGAGGGCCAGATGATGGCGCAAGGACGCCTGGACCAGTCGCAGGTGCTATCCACACACATGCGCCGCAGCTGGGAGACGGGGGACTTTTGGCTCGCGTACGCGGCACGCAAGTCTTGGGCATTCGATGGCATCTTTTGGAGGACGCTTGACAGGCGCTTCTACGGAGAGAACAAAGACGGCTTCATGGAGAGGTTGAAGATGCTCCCGCCCGAGCAGGTCGCTGCGATGGAACCTTTCGTGGAGAGGAAATTGCAGGAAAAGGAGGAGTGCACATTGATCGATTGGTATGCCCAAGACTCTGTCGCAAAGTTGCCGCCAGATGTTCTGGCCCCGGGATCAGCAAATCCCGCGAGCACAAGCAAGTGCCAGGCGTCGGGTAGGATCTAGAGTCTCTTACAAGACAAAGAGTTATACGATACTATTTATACAGGTATCTTTGAACATTTACATACCTTTTCCTGTATCACTACATTGAAGCTGGTGCTGTCAGGAAATCGCAACTCGTAGTATAGAGAGCTGTGTGAAGGCCAATAAATCCACCAGATATCTTCACGTTCTAGTACGCTAACCACATAGATTTGCGCAGAATCACGGCTCATTGCAAAACTTGATAGCATGGGGCTCGCAGAATGATGACTCGAACTACTTGCGTTATAGTCTTGTCTCTGTCGACTAATTCCATCATCTTGTCAGTCTCACGTGGCCCAATCAACCTCTACTCGTCGCCTTGTATGGAGTTCCAGCCGGTGCCTCACTTTTACGCACGTCAAGGCCGGGCCCCCACCGTCGGCGGCCCGTGACCGCCTTGCGGAGCTGCTGACTTGGCCGGTGACGCCTCGCCCTCTCATTCGTCCGCCGCTCCATGCAAGGCACGAGGGTCTCCAATATGTACATACAACTACCGAATCCCCCCCCGTAACCTTGCATCTCGAACCCTGGACAACAACATCGTTTCTGCCTGTTTTCGACACAGCATCGTTATGACTCACATGGCCAATACGCGTTGAAACTTGATCACAAACAGCAACGCGTTTGCTAGCTACTATATTTTACATGAACCCGCTACCCCCCTCAGAACATATCTTCGACATCTTCCCCCGACGCGCCTTATGACATCACCCGTGACCAACATCATCTACTAGTCGCCACCCGCGACGCTCATCCTCAACCACCGCCAACAATGGCGCCCACACGTCGCCGAGGTCCTCGCACAGGACAACCCGCCGTCGACGCGTCTTTAGCAACCCAGAGCTCCTTTCCGCCCGAGGGCTCGTGGCGCATGGTCGACGGCGACAACGACAGCTTCGACACCACCATCATCCACGATGACGACAACGACGAAGTCCTCGTCCCCTTGTCCAGCGGCCAGCCCTCATCCGGCTTTCCCTCTCAACTATCATCCGCGAGCTTCGCCTCGCAAGACAGTGTGGGCGACTTTGTGCGCCATCACGACGACGAGCGCAACATCCTTCGCGATCCCTTTCGTCCCAGCGTCATGGGTTCTTCGACGAGCTCGTTCCAGCAATCTCGGAGCATAGAACCTCAGTTCAAGATGCCGTTAGCTGCCACGACGAGTCGGAGAAGACCGCAGGAGCAGGATGCAAGCCCCGGCGAGAGGAGGAGGGTGCGTCAGGGCACCGCGAAATCCGGTCGGAAATATCAAGGAGACGGCTCGATGAGGAGCCGCCAATTAGCAGGGTCCTTCGTCTACGACGCCTCCCTGTGGACCAAGCAAGTCGTCGGCATCGCCCTCAGCTGCGCAAAGTACCCGCTGGCCATCTTGCTCGGGCTGTACATGCTCTTCGGCGGCGTCATCATGGTGCACAACATGGCCACCAAGTCGATCCAGACGGCGCTCTCTCCCATCTGCCACGTGCCCGGCGTATCCATGCTCAACCTGCCGTTCTGTCCTGCGACCAGCTTCCTCAAGGGGCCCAGCCATCCCGTCGAGTTCGACGACCTGATGGGCGTGCAGTCGCAGTTCGAGCACGTGCTTGAGAAGTCCGCCGACGGCGCCTCGCTCCCCTTTGAGATGAAGCGGTCCGAGACGGCGGTGCGCGACCTGCGCAGCCTGGTTCGCAACAGCGAGATCCCCTCGCGTCACGAGCTGGTCGTCGAATTCGACGGCTACGTGGACGTGGCTCGCCGCTCGGCCGCCGACTTGCAAAAGTTCAATACGCATGTGGGATCGGCCGTCGACGCCGTCATCAGCATCAACCGCTGGACGAGTCGGTACATCGACTCTTTGGACCCGGAGACGGTGGACGGGCCCGTGTCCACGCTCTCCTCGCTGTCGGCATGGGTCTTCTCCCCCTTCCAACCTGCCGTGCAACCGTTCAGCGAACGGGTGTTGCTGAACCAGTACATCCAGCACACGTCGCTCGTGTCGGAGCGCATAGCGACGCTGATCCTCGAGGCGCAGGGTGTTCTTCGTCTGCTCACCCAGGCGGAAGACCACCTCGATCTCATCTACGACATCACGTCGCGCTCTGAGGCGAGCGTATCCTCGCATCGCAAAGAGGTTCTCTGGACGCTGTGGACGCTTGTGGGCGGCAACCGCAGCCGGCTGCGCAACCTGGCCAACCAGCTCAGTCTGCTGCAGCAGGTCGATAAGCAGCGCTCCTCGGCCGTGCAGCAGGTCAGTGCTCTGGTCCTCGAGCTCGAGGGCATTCAGGCGGGTTTGAGCGATCTGCGAGACCGCGTCGCCGAGCCGCAGCTCCTCGATCCCGCTAGCAGGAATAGAGTGCCACTGGGAGTGCACATCGAGACGATCGATAGAGGAGTCGAGAGGTTGCTCGCTGCCAGGAAGAGGCTTGGGGTCAAGGAGGAGGAGGCGGTGAGAAAGGCCATGGGACCTGGCGCGAGCGACGAGGAACGTGGTTTGATTGATTAAGAGGTTGGGGAAAGGGGTTGGACCTGGGTTCGATATGCGGTGCGAAGCATGAAAAATTGATGGGTTCATTGGATAATCCTTGTTTGCGTCTGTCACGATAAGCATATTGACATAGTTGATTCCCCGGCGCGAATTGGGCACGAAATGAATACTTGGATGCGGTACGAGTTCATGAGAGTTACGATCGGATGAACAGACAGATGGCAGAGTTCCTCATAACTTGAGTCTCTACATACAAAGGAACTGAATCAATCCGCCTTGATGACAACGTAGTGTGTCGGTTTCAAATCCGCGCCCTCCCAAGATTCGCCAGGTTCTGTCCTCGCTTCAACATAGAATGCCCCATACAGAAGAGTCGCCACACCGTTGTTCATTGCCCTTTCTACCGAAATTCGACCCAGCTGACACCAAACCCCGATAGTAGAGTAACGCCCAGTCAGTCCGGCATGTAGCCGTGGAGAGGTAATTGTAAAACCCGGCCTCTTCGCCAATACAACTGCCCTTTTTCAAAGATAAAAGAAATCTTGGATGAGGTGGTATCCAAGCATCATGAAAGCCCCAACGCCGATGCCATGCTATGCGCTAGTAAGAGGAAGAGGAAGAAATCTCGAAAGACAGGTGTACTGGATGCTATGACCATCCTGGAAAGGCTTTGAAAATGACTCGTTTCCCTGCAGGCCGTCAGCTTGGGTTCTGAGTGGACACCAAGTTGTGAAAACCAGGATGGGGACTTACATTTGGGACGGGGCTGATCCGGGTCGTCGATGGGGGCGGCGAGTTGGCGCATGCGCTCCCTCGCAAAGGAGGAAGGGCTCCCGCGCCTCGTAGGTTCTGTCGGTTGCGTGACGAGCTCCGACTCCTCGGGCTGGGTCGGCAGCGCCTGGCCGCGCTGACTTGATTTTCGAGGTCTTGACTTCGAGGTAGTGGATGGGGGAAGCTGGTTGGTGCTGGATTCGTCGAGAGGTGTGGTGGTATCGGTGGGTGAGTGAGGGTTCTCGCCAGACGATGCTGGCAGGTCTTCGCCGCGGGACGGGGGCAATGGCGTCATGGGTATGTTGGATGGTTTGGTACCGTGGGTCGTAAAGGCAGCTGACTGGCTGAGGAGGCGCTTTCCCCATTCTTTCAGCTTCGATTCGCCGGATTCAATGGACGAGTCGTCCAGTTCGACCCTTTGCCTCAAGCGCCGGAGCGCCCTCTCCCGACGAACCATGCTGTTGGTGATCTTGGGACAGGAACCCGGTGGAAGCATGGAGTGCTTGCATATGGGGCAAAGGGAGCTGTTGCGAGTGAGGAATTCGTCGATGCATTCGGGGTGGAAGATGTGGCCGCAGGGCAGTTCGCGGATGATTGTGACTCGATGATCGAAGCTTGCCAGGCAGATGTGACAATTTGGTTGGAAGTTAGTGGCCGTCGTGTCGCCGAATGCGCTCGTGCTGGACCGTTTGCTGCGCACGCTTCGCGCGCCGTGTAAGGCTGGGTCAGCCGCGGAGCATCGTTGCTCTCGCCGTTGACCTCTTCGGCATGTCTTCCTCACTTGCGGCGCCGACTCCGTCACAGGCGAATGGGAATCCGGTGGCGCAGCGCTGAGAGCCTCGGGTTCGTCGTTGTACGTGAACAGGGGGAAGCCGCTGACGTGATCTGCAGGGACGGTCAAGCGCTTGATGCCCATGGCCTCGAGATCGACGTCTCCGGATTGGACGCGGCGTTTGAGCGACTTGCGATTTCGTCTTTGGATGAAGTGCATGGTGAGCGAGACGGAGGATATGACGAGCAGCAGGGCCCCAATGACGATCAAGACAAAAGACCAGACCTTGGGAACGTTGGTATTGTTCTTAATGGTGAGCTCGGTGAAGATGCGGAGGTAGTCGTTGGGGCCTGGGTTGTAGAGGCTGTTAATCTCGTTGCCACGGGGCGCTTTGTCGACGTCATCCGAGTAAAGGCCCAGCTGAGTGGCAATGTTCTGGCCCTGCAAGCCGGGGATGGCGAATATGGGGAAGTGGTTGTCGTGCCTCCAAGCGCCGCCATCGTTAAGACTCCAGACGGGCGAGTCGATCTCGGGAGGCTTTTCGGTCGAGTTGTTGGGCCTGAAGAAGATGAAGGCGCGGACGGGACTTTGACTGGCCGAGGCAAGATAGGCGCGGGTGCAGTCGATGCTGAACCAGGGGGCGAGGGCGACGAGGTTGTACTGGGCGGGTGGAAGGTCGGCGAGGCGGGTGACGTTGCGCGGGATGTAGTCGTACTGCTGGGCGTCGCAGGAGGGAACGGATCGTATGTCGGGCACGTAGAGGAGGCCGCCTAAGACGCCGTTGAGGGTGATGGCGTTGGTGGTGGTGAGCGTCGTCAGGTTGGTGACGCTGCGCTCCTCGTATGCTATCTGACTCTGTGGAGGGTGGTCTTGGTTAGCGATCTCCTGGCGAGCAAGGCAGGACATGTTTGCGCCGTACCGACAGGGCCGTGAGGTTTCTGACCAGCGTGGAGGGAACTGCGCCCACGCCATCCCAGACCGGATTGCTGAATAGAAGTCTACAGCGACAATGTCAGTTGCCGAACGGCCACGTCGTGATCCATGACATGACGTCCGAGCGCCGCGCCCATCAGGTCGCATGACGGCAACAGCGGCCCCGGGGGGGAGGGGAGGGAGCGGATGGCCCGGCGGACGAAGGCATGTACGAGGCGATGTGGAAAGGCATCGAGCAGGGCAAGAGAAGGACGGGAGACAGGTGAGAAGACGTACACGCCATTTCGAATCTCGGTGAGCGCTGGGAGAGAAGAGGTCAGTTCTGGAGATTGCCAAGACGCGAACGCTTGGTTGGCCTTTCTTGGCTGTGCCCCGAAAGGGTCAACGGCGGGGGGTGCGAAAAAGGCTGCTGCAGACGCAAGCAGAGAAGCGACTTACACATTCTCTCAAGTCATGGCTTCTAGTCGCGGGCGTGAGCGCCAGGACATGGCAGCAAGCGACCTGTGCGACGGCGACGACGATGGCGATGATGGCGATGATGGTGATGATGATGATGATGATTTCCTGTACGGACGGAGGCGAAAGTGGCCAACGACTGGAAGCGTAGCCTCAAGGGGAACATTCCGGCGGGCAACACGGTCGGTAGGAATCGCCGGCCAGCCAACAGTAGCAGCAGCAGCGGCGGCGGCGGCGGCGATGGCGTAGGCTGCCATGTAAATTATGGAGAGCAAGTTTAAGGTATGGATGGGATGGAGCGAATGGGGGCGAATGTATGACCCAGACAAAACGCCAGCTGTACCCTTATTTCCCCCCCTTCGGTGCTCAAACTCCTCCTCTTCAGCTGGATTGTGGGGTGATGAGCGAAGGAAGCCACGCCATCCCAGGGCCCGTTGCCGTTAACGCGCGCCACTTGGGGCCACCCCTAACAAGCTTTGGGGAGCGGCCGGGGCGCTGCGGTTTTTGGGGCGGAGGCGTTTGCTGGCTCTTACTGTACTGGTATAGGTTTGTCGTACTTGCATACATCCGGTACTACCGACTACATTACTATTGGCTGCAAGTGTGAGTAAGGTACATATGCCCGAAAAGGGATCCAAGCAAGGTTCATGGAGGGAAGACACTTGAGACAGGTAAGTTGAGGTTCTATGTACTGGGCGGTAGTACAGAGACACTCACTGCCTTGCCATTTGTTATTGGGGCAATACCTTAATATGCCCTGCCACCCTGCTAGTAGTACTAATACCACAGATACTGGGAATTGCTGCTGCAGAATATTCCACACAGTCAGGGCATGCATGCATGCATGTCCTGCCCGCACGGGGAGGCACGCCCCGATGATCCGTTGATTAGGTATTTCCTGCATACCTACCTACCTCACCAGCGCTACGTACTACTAATTTTAGCTGGACCACCAATTTGCCCCCCGGCCTGCCTACGCGTTCACGTCACGACTTTGCAAATGAATGAGTCCCATCTCTCGTCCAGCAGACCAGGGGCGGGATTTCATGGAGAGAAGGGGAGAGACAGTCAGTCAAGCACTGTCAAGAGTCAAGACGATGCTCTCTCTCTCTCTCTCTCTCGTGTCACCATCCTTGCCTCAAGATGGCTTCTGCCTTGAGCAAGCCCACCTGGTCGAAACCCGTCAGGTTTCGTCGCCGCGTTATGTGCAATGGATTATGGATATGACACCAAACTTGACTCGGCCTGCCTGTCACTTGTCAGATCGGCGGGAAAGCTTCACCTTTTTTTCCCTTCTTTTCTCGGCATCGTCCGAGCTGCGCGGTGATGCGCATCCATTCCGCTTCATGTCTGACTTGTGTTTTCCTTTTTCCTTTTTCCCAACTTTCACCAACCGTCGCCTGCGGAAAGGCGGTTCGTGAGGAGGAGACCGGGGAAGAGCATCATACAGTATGTATGTACATACGTGAGTACGTATGTATGTAGTCACTAGTCAGTGAAAAATGCACGACGTTCTTCTTGCTGAATCCGCGGCGGAAATAAGGGCACCCGCAGATAAGACACGCATGCAAATCGCTCTGTTGCCCTCTCCGCCGCGATCCGACTGGTTGATGGCATGCTGATGCATGCATGTATGTATTCTACGTATGGTCATGTACGTACGGACTACGGTGCTTGTATGTAATACCATCACACATATGTACATACATGCATACGCGGCCCCGTCATGTTGCATGGTTTTGACAAATGACATGTTTGCCCACAGTGCCACTGTAGGCATGTAAGATGTGATTGCATCCACAGATCCCCATGTCCGCGACGAAAGTGTTCTCTGCTTGCAGACACGAGCTGACTGTCCAAGCTACGTATGTATTGCCAAACAAAAGTCAACATGATACTCAACTTCAGTGGTCGTGTCCTCTCCTTGCGGTGCATTATTCAATGCCAGTTGACACTTGAACCATTAGACTACAGCTACGGGCAGCCATCATCATAGCATCCCGGCAACACAAGACTCGTCCAAGCTCATCATCTTCAACTTCCAAGCTGTATTACCTGTAATACTACCATCCATTCTCGAACAAACCTGTCCACGGAAAAGCGCCACCGCGGCTCGGGCTCGGCTTCTTCACAGCTCTCCACTCCGCCTTTTCGCACAGCAATAACTGGACTTCTGTGAACCTGTAAGCACACACGCACAGCAGTACCATGCAGCTCTGACAAAAGTCTGGGACCCAAGACACGCCGGGGACGCTTCCGAGCAAGGCAAGACAAGGCACGACAAGCTTTTTTGGGCACTCACCACTCGCCCTGTCATGTCTCGTGAACCGATACTAAGCCAGGCCTCACACCTGCTCGGTTACTCTGTGCTTCTGTCTTTGATGATGCGCTCTACAGATCTGGCTTTGGGATGGTTCTTGTCCTCGTAATACTACCAATTCGTCTTCGCATGAAAGAGCTGTCCAACAACTTGCCATTGACAAAATCGTTTTTTTCCTAATTCACAATGGATCAAACCAAACCAACCAAATGAGTAGAGTATAGATTCCCACCCCCCCCCCCCTTTTGTCTCCATGCAACAGTCATGACCAACCTCACCGCTATCCAACCGAGCAACAATTCCTCACCGTACATAGCCAGATGTTTTCCCCCCAGATGCTTACACCAAATTCTCATCATGATACGTTTCGTCCACCTTCGAGATGAAGCTCCGAAACCGAACTGAGCAGTGGAACACCCCAATGGCCCTCCCTTAGTAGTTGTTTCCGCCGTAACCTCGTTGCTGGCGGCGGCCATAGTTCCCACGATCATCATCATCATCATCATCCGAGTCTCGCTCCTCGTTTCGTCGGGCGCTCCCTCCTCGGGTGTTGCCACCGCTGCTGCGAATATACTCTTCGGCAGAGCCTCCTCGCTGCTCGCGGCCTCCACCGTAGTTGTTGCCACCTCCATAGCCACTATTGTCGCCACGATAAGAGTCTTCCCGGGAACCATACCCGCTGCTGCCGCCGTAGCCTCCACCGCCGCGGCGACGATCATTCTCGTCATCCTCGTCGTCGCTGTCACGTCGTCGCTGAGAGCTGTGGTGGTTACCGCCACCTTGACCTCCAGCGTATCCGCTGCTGCCGCTGTGTCCGCCACCGCCGCGTCGACGACGATCGTTGTCGTCGTCATCATCATCGTCGTCACTATTGCGTCGTCGCTGGGAGCTGCCATGGTTGCCACCACCGTAGCTACTAGTGTTTCCGCCACCGTAGGACTCATCACGAGAGCCATGTCCACTGGTGCCGTAGCCACTGGTATTCTCAGAACGATACGAGTCTTCGCGGGAGCCATATCCGCTACTGCCATAGGTAGAGGTGTTCCCGGCACCATACGATTCTTGACGGGAGCCATATCCACTGCTGCCATAGCTGGTGGTGTTCTCGGCACGGTATGAGTCCTCGCGGGAGCCATATCCACTGCTGCCATAGCTGGTGGTGTTCCCGGCACCGTAGGATTCTTGACGGGAGCCATATCCGCTGCTGCCATAGCTGGTAGTGTTGTTCCCGGAACCATGGGTTTCCTGACGGGAGCCATACCCGCTGCTGCCACCATATCCCCCTTGGTTGCGACGACCAACTTGTTCATCATCTTCGTCGTCACTACCGCGTCGACGCTGGGAGGTGGTCTGGTAGCTAGTATGGCTCTCCTGGCGCCCTCCACCGTAGCGGTTGTTATCTGAGCCTCGGTACTCTTGCCGCTCGGTGCGCTGCTCATAGCCCCCGCTGTATGTTTGATGGACCTCGGTCCGCTCCTCATAGCCATAGCCGCTGGTCTGATGGCCACCCGATGATTGCTGCTGCTCGAAGCGGCGGTACTCCGTCGTTTGCCCGCCGCTGGGATACTGCGTCTGGCTGTACTGGGCCTGACCATAGCGGTCCCCGTGGTGGCCATATTCCGTCTGAGTCTGGGTGTAGGAGCCGTCGTTGCCGGTCCGGTAGCTGGTCTGTTTCGTCGTCTCCTGCTGCCCGAACACGCCTCCGAGTACGGAGCCGGCAGCGCTGAGGAAGCCACCGAGCCCACCCTCCTCCTCAGGCTGCTGCTGCTGCTGCTGTTGAAACCCTTGAGTCGAGGGAAGCTTGTAGCCTGTGTTCTGTTCTACAAGACCTGATATGGCACCGGTGGCGCCTGAAAAGATGGCGTTGGCAGCAGCTCCTGCGATTTTATTTTCCAACGTGTCGGGCTGCCCGTAAAGCTTGCGCATCTCCAGCTTGCCGGAGCAGCCGTGGCCGTGGCCAGTGTCTTGGACCCCTTCCTTGTGGTTCTCGCCGCGCATGACACCGTCGCGAGAGAGCTTCTGCCGGTATTCCTGTCTCTGTGCGTCTCCCATGGCCCCCCACCACTCCGTTACCTGCTGGAAGATGATATTTCGAGCCTCGGGGACGCCATCATAACCCATGTTTCGTTGAGCCGGGTGGTGCATGACTCCGTTGATGATGCGGTTCAGCAGACGGTCAATATCGGTGCCTTCTTCATCGATGGCTTCCATGATCTGGGGGACGACCCAATGCAACATTCGAGCGGCGGACCGGCCGGCAAGTTCGTTCAAAATCTGCAGGACAGTCATTCAGTCGATGCACTTCCACATAAATGCGAGGCGGAAGATTCAAGACTAACGTTTGAGAAGTGATCTTTTGAGAGCATAGAATGAGTAGGATCAGTGCTCGAGTCGTCATTGAAGACGACGTGCTGCTCCTGCTCGCTGCTATGGACAATTTCTTCCGAACCAGTGCGCAGCTCATTCTTGATCTGGCGGATGAGTGGCACGACGAAGGGGGCCAGGATGGAGAAGACGAACTTGGAAAGCTGTTCCTCCAGTTGCTCGATTACCTTTGGCAGTACAGGGATCTTCTCAATGGCCGAAGTTATGGCCTTCATAATGTCGTCGTGGAATTGGATTGCGGGCATGACCTGACCGTAGACCTGGCGCACGTACGTGGTAAATTCTTCGGGATTCTTCGGTGACACAGAGAGATTCTGCATCTGGGCTGAGGAGGCATTGGACTGAATCTCATCAAGCTTTTCTTTCTCGTTTTTGCCTCCAAATAGTCCATCGGGGATCTTGTCGAGAAGATCACGCAGAAGGCTCGTGTCGGCATTTTTGCTCTCTTGAAGGGTGCCTTCGAGCTCATCAATCTCGTTTTGAGTCATCTTGTCGGATACTAGTCCAGTTTGTCAGTCGCGAGCCAGTGATCATTCGTTCATTTGGGGGAACCAACCTTCACCAACTACGGAATGGAGGAAATCGACGCCACCGAAAGTGCCGGTGACAATGGGGTAGACCTGATCATTAGCACCCTCGAGTTGAATGAGGGAATCGCGGCCGCAGTGAGGGAAAACCTCGCGTTCACCCATCTCGATCAAGGCGAGTTCGCAGTAGTTGCTGTGAGCGAAAAAGTCTGCCGGTCATTCGGTTAGCAAAGTGACATGAGAATTGCAGTGCCAGTGACCAGAACCCCGTGGATAGAGCGTTTCTTCTCGTGTATCGGTTGAGAAGGATGACCAACCTTCCAGGCAATGAAGACCAGTGCCCATCAGACGAAGACATTCGTACAATTCGTCCTTGTTGCCACTGTACTTGTACCGGCGTCCGAGCTGTATGCAGTTCCCAAATAGATTTCGAACATGTCTTGCCGATGTCATGCAACCGGCACGCTCGTTAGCTATATAATTCTTCATACCCGTCTCGTGATCGATGGCCAGCTCGGTCTGTTCGTCGATGGGGCCTCGCAGCCGACGGTCATACTGGCGCGCATCCTTGTTGTCGGCGTAGTTCTTGGGGTTGTCGATGTGATCCTCAGGGCGGTAGCAGCCAAGACGCTCAGCGGTGACCTCGAATTCCCCAGACCCGTAGCCAAAGGTCAAGAAGCCGAGGACACAAAGGAGAAGGCGGATGGCCTCGGCAGATACAGCTTTGACGGTACCGACATCGATGGCCTGAGAGTAGTCTCGAAGCCAGTTGCCAAAGTAGACGCGAGCAACCATGATCTTGTTGAAGTTTTTGCCCTTGAAGGCCTGAGCCATGGCCAGGCTGAGGAGGGCATCTTCGATGTCACCGTGTCGCCCTACCCGATGCCGCTTAGTGTCTACACAAGAACAAGCGTTAAGAAGGGGGACGAACAGTTCTGGCCTTCGATCTTGGAGATGGAAGCAATATTTCCAGCACCAAAAGCGGCAGCTGGAGTGGCGAGAGTCACCAAGACAATCAGGCCGAAAAGAAGGCCATGGTGGCTGAAGTCGAGCATCTTCTTTGAGCTCCCGGCTTGGGCAGCGTCGATAGTGGCGTCCGATACGCGGGCTTAAGCTGGGAGAAATTCGAGCAGTCTAGTCTCGAGGGCCGAATGCAGAGATAGGAGATGACGATTTCGATGATTCTGATGATGCCATCCAAAATACAGATGCATAAGAGATGCGTTTGTCGAGCTCCAAAACGATGAGAGGTGCAAACTGTAGGAGGGGTTACAAAGGAGGGGCAATACGTGCTTAATTCCACAATTATGCTAGCGATGATCTGTGATCATTTTGCAGGCATTACGTAGGTCAAGCTCGGCCAGGGGAGCTTTTGCTCGAAGGGTTTTTGGATGGGAGGGGCCAGAGACAGGGGTTCCCAGAGCCAGTGCGAGACGATGAAACACGGTGTATCCGCCGCAACCCAGCTTCAGGAGCAAGCTGTGAACCAGCGAGCTACCGTACCTACTGGCGCGAGCTCTCCACGTCAAGAGGGTGCAATTGTCCTCTGTCAAGCAGGAACAGGAGTTCGAGAAACGTCGCTCAACGGCTGCGGGTCGCAAAGTTTGGACGGGTTGCTGAAGAATGCCGCCAACGTGAAAGTCTATCCCTTGACGTCACAGCACCTACAAGTACTTGCTAGCACTGCTGCGGAAGTCGGAGCCATGAGCGCGCCCAGGTTAGTAATGTCGTAAAGCGAGAAAGACTTGTCAGACTCGAGAGGCGGTGATAACGATTGTTCCTTTCCCACGCACGGAAGTCTGCTTCTCGAATCGAGGGACTTGGAAGCTACAAAAGCGCGAAAAGGGGACACGTTATAGCAATGCAGACTTGTGTCTTTAAAATTCGGGCGACTCTTGAGAACGCCCGCGGGCGCTTCGACTCTCGGGTAGGGCTGAGCCATCCAAGGCCCGTGACGCTGGTGACAGCATGGTGTACTCGTTGCACTTACCCTTGACTCTGACAATACCCGGCCGTGCCGGCCACGTTCAATTTGCGCATTTCGAAGCCTCCGAGTCTCTGTTTGACGTAGGAATTTATGATTGATAGCCAAGACCATCATCGACCTGCAAAGTATAAAGAATGAGCTGGTCGTCATCACCGTGACGAGACGAGTGGACAGTTCCTACGTCTTTGGCAGTCCACCCGGATGAGCTGTCACGACATCTTTACCCCGTCCTCATTTTCTGCAATACACCACTAGTAGGTAATTACGCCCACCAGTCGACCAGCTCACTACGGAGTAGTAGTATTACTTCGTCACGCTCTGAGGCTTGGGTTGCGGACAGGAGGACCAGCAGCGTAGCACGAGGCATTCGCCCCGTAAGCCTACCTGCCTGTACCTGTACCTACCCAAGTCATGGACAGTTTAAGTGGACCATCCACTCATATACACCATATGGGTGGATGGTCCACCTAAACTGTCCATGACTTGCTACCTAATGAGGAGTGATGTCAGCAAAAACAACAAAGGCGCGCGCCCGAGCCCCTAACTCCCGGCAGGCGGACAAGCCGCTAACCGTGCTGAAATGTACACCCCCAGCCAGGAAGCTGCTGGTACGACGCGGCGCTGGCGCATATTATCCTGCTATCATTGGTCCAGCTGAAGCACCGCCTGCCACTCCTCATCACAGCGATCCGTCCGCGACCGCAAGCCATGTCTCCAGAGGGTATCGTAGAACCACTCCGCACCACGTTTCCGTGTACGAATTGCGGCACTGGCAGGCCATTGTCGCCGCATCAGCATCGCAGATGGGAAGGTCCTTCTACGGTGCGCATTTGTAAAATTGACATGATCCCAGGTAGGTCATGTAATTGCGCGTTTGTCGCTGGCTCGCAAACCAAGAAACCAAGTGTGATAAGACGGTACCAAGCATGCACACACAGTCAAACGACGAGAGCATGCACGATTGTCGGGAATCATCGTGGCAGTCCATCTTCAGAGCCTCGTGGTGGAAGGGCCCTCAGTACAATCTGAGCAGCTCGTTGCCAGTGCTGCAGGTCGCTAAAGTCCCTCGTCGTGCTAGTGGCTGGACGCGGCGCCAGACGGGTAAGTCAATGATGAAAATACAGCCGTCTGTACGGTCGCATGTACCGAGAGTGGTCATCGGCCAAGTGATGCCCCAGCAACGGATGCGGAGGGGATTCCCCGACGGGCAAAGTCAAGTCAGGGAGGGAGTGGTCTGTCGTACAAATTCATTACAGCAAGCGACTAGCTGAACGGGTGTTCCAGTAAGCAGAACGGGAACGACTGCAAGTATCAACTGCACGAGCAGCCAGTTGGTGGTGGGTGGGCTTCAGGCAGAACCGTCAATGGTCCAGCCCGTAGTGAAATGAATGCCAATGCCGTGGAAGCCCTGGTTTCCCAGGCATGCAGGTGAAATGAGAGCAGGTGACTGGCTGGGGCCGCTGGGCTCAATGGCACAAGCTAGCTCACCAAGTCCGATCGAGGAGCCCAGCTCAGCCGACGACATTGCTCGGTGCCTCTACATATGTACCATGGCCGGGGGGGAGGGGGGGGGGGGGCTCAGCAACGGTTTGGGTTCGCGAGCCGCTGCTGACCTGCCCAGCTTCCCCTCTCTGCAGAGCAACTAACTGGGCGGTCCTGTTCGGGGGGCCAGCTGCCCTCGCACGCGCTCCGACCATCTCGCTCGCTCTGGACCGGACCTGCTGGCTCGTCTTGCTGATTGCGCGCCACCGAGGGCCCCCTAGAAAACCTACATATTTGGCGCACCGCCCCCCTCCCGACCGCGCCCGACCGCCCCCCCAACGTTCTCCTTCCCCCCTCTTTCTGCTTTCATATTCAAGCCCCGAATATTGTGCCCTCTTTCAGCACACTTACCAGCCCCCCAGCTCTTGGATCCCAAGTCCACTTGCAATCCCCAACTCACAGAGAGCTTGACACCCCCGCTCTCTGTTACAACAAAGCAGGCTTCGCGCATTCCCGCCGCTGAAGCTCTTATCCGCCCGCGCCGCAGAGGACCAACAGTTGGCTGCCGCCTGGACGCCTCGTCAGAGGAGAAAAACAAACCCCGTCGCCGCCACTCCCCGCGCCGCCAAATCAGCTGCTGCACATCGCTGAAAGGTCAACACCGCGACTGTTTTCTTCAGCGCTCGCAACTTGTCCCAACCCACCCAAACCAACCAAGCCCCCGCGCCCCAAGGCTCCAGTTTCTTTTCGTTCATCGTCCATCCCCGACCATCGCCATCACCATGCCGCGCCCGACCAAGAAGGCAGAGGTCAAGCCCCCCGTGTTTCCCACACCAACGGCTGCACCGATTCCGGTGCCGCAGCCCATCCCCTTCGGCGCTTCTGGTATCTCCACGCGCGTCGTTGACACCGAAAGCTTCTTGCGTGTTCGCGAATCTGTACGTAAAGCTTGCTCCTTATTTTTCCTCTGCTGTGCTTGCATTTTATACATATCTCCTCTCCTCTCTTCCTCGCTGCCCATTGACCGCAATTGCGCATCCGCATTTGCGCGTTTTGCCTGAGTCCAGACCAAGTCAATCAACCAATCTTGCTTCATCACTGTGTGTTGTGTACTACACGTACATGGCAAAGGAGCAAGTGCTCATTGGGATTGAGCACCATTCGTATGAATTTGGCCTCCTCTTCCAATATCCTTCACTACATTTCAAATCTATCTGGGTGATGGGCGTGTCTATTGTTGTCTCACGTCTTCAACTGGGAGTACTGGAGCTTGCAAGTCATGGCAAGCAGCCTCGCGTGTTGGCAAGGCACAAGATGCAGCCCCCCAAAGGGCTCTCAAGCGTGTTTAGACAGGGTGCAACTGCAAGAGGAGAAGAGTCGCAAAGATGCACATTAGCATTTGCGTGTACTTGCTCTTCTCAATTGCTGCTGACTAGAAAGACGCGACCTGCATGCATCCGTGTCTGCTCAGCCCCCAGTTTGTTTACATTTTTTTCCCCGGTGGAGACCCGCCTAGCACATCCCACCGCGCTCCGCTTCAGCGGCGAAGCAGCCAGCACCAAGTCCTGCCCCCGCAGTGACAGCTCTCAGGAGCTCAATCCCAGCCATTACATCAGAGCCTGGCCCTTGGCGTCACGGCGCCTCCCGTGCACGCCCCGTAGGGCAGCTCACCACGCATGTGACGCAAAGAGTCTGGGAATGGAAATTGACCATGGTATACGGAATCAATGCTGATCATGACTTCTTTCGCAGGCTGTTGGTCGTCTGACCACCATTCTGGAGCTGCTGAAGTCCTTCACCCAGGACTACTACCGCCAGACAAACCTTTTGCTGGGAGAAGGCACTGCTGAGAACCAGGGCGATCTGCTCAGCTCTTTCGACAATGCTGCTGCTCAGCTGATCCTGCCCGGCGTGGGAGATGCTGGTGCCCCTGTCGAGGAGAAGAAGGAGCGCAAGAAGCGCACCCATGATCCCAACGCCCCCAAGCGACCCTTGACCCCTTACTTCTTGTACATGCAGCATGCGCGATCCATCATCGCCAACGATCTGGGCGCCGAGGCCCCCAAGGGTGCTGTGCAGGAAGAGGGCCAGCGACGCTGGGCTCACATGGGACCCAACGAGAAGAAGGTGAGCTCCACGTTCGGATTTCAACGTGCTTGACGTCCAGAAGCTGACCGAGACTGTCATTAGGGCTGGAACGCTGCCTACCAGTACAACCTGCGCCTCTACAATGCTCGCGTTCACTCTTACAAGAGCGGCAACGCCCTCGCCAAGGGCATGACTGACGATGAGGCCCTCAAATACGCCGACGAAGCCAGCATCCCCTTGCCCGACATGAAGGACGCCGGAGATTCCAACGACCAAGACGCCATTGCCCAGCAGCTCCATGCCACCGAGTCCGAGGTCAAGACGCCTAAGAAGGCGGCTGCCGGCAAGAAGCGCAAGTCGGGTCTGGGCACACCAGCGGCTGACTCCAGCATAATCGACACCAAGGCCACGCCCGCCAGCCCGGACAAGAAGAGGAAGCGCGGCTCGACCAAGAACACGGATGAAAAGGAAGAGCCCAAGAAGTCGGCACGTAAGAAGAATAAGAACGCTTAGATGCCAGCATGTCCTTGAAAAGCTCTGCGCACCGCGGCATGATTTGCGCCGCCTCCGGACTGGCCCGGCTGGTCCTAATACAGTGGCTCTGACCCTGTCGGTCGGGCGATCGATTTCCTCGACCACCAACACTCAACACTTTTGTGTGTGGTTCATTATCGTCGAGACTTGCAAGTTTCTTTGGTCAATATTCTCCTTCACAGACTGGTGTGAAACTACCAATATGGTGCGGACATGGATTGTCTCATTTGTTCCGGTCGACTTTTTTACTGGTGGCGATGTGCGCGAGATATCCGGTGTCGACTCGGGATGGAATGGGTCTGAAAAGGAAACTAGGAACGGGGTTTATTGGTTGTCGTCTTACCGTATATTGCTCTCTTCGTGCGATTTCCAACTTGTGCCATGAAGCTGTGGGAGCTGTCGGGCAGGAAACTGGTGTGAAACAACTGGGGGTCAACATGGCTCGCGGTCTGGGGATGACTGTTCAATTGTTTGCATCGTGGGACTTCAGGACGGAAGGGATGTATATGAGAGTGATGCTTTGGTTTGCGATATGATGCAGCAATGAGAGCAATGATTTCAGTTTCGTGATTCAAGTACGATGCTCAGTGTCGACGTCGCATCATCTCGGTGAAGCCAGTATTGCTCGTGAAGCTGTACTCGTGCAGTAAGAAGAACTCGATCGGCCAAAAGGTCTGCTGTAGCGGCGACGTGTATTACTGTACATGTACAACCTTGGGTTGTCTGGTGTTACATATTCCCCGACATGCCCTGTCATTGGACCACCTGTCAGACGCAAGGCGCCTGGATACTCCGCATCATGCATATCAGCAGTAATGGGGAATCCACTGCTCAGCATTGACTTTGTTTCGTCATGCACATCAGCGTCTCCTCTCCAGGAGCACAGTTCAACAACGAGATGTGTTGAGGATGTTTCATCCGAGCTTCGCTGGCTCGAGGAAAATGGGGCAAGCTCAGCTTCTCTTTTTCAGAAAACGAACCATGTTTGCGATAGAGGCAAGGTCTCCGCTGGCTCGGCGGCGCATACGACACCGTCCGCTTCGACGACATAGCTCTCTGGATCGACATGCATCTGCGGCATGGCATCATTGAGGCGCATGTCGCGCTTGGAGATGTTGCGGCACCCACGCACGGCCTCTACGCGGCTACGGAGGCCATACGTAGCAGCTGTGCCAGACTCGATGCAGGCTGACGAGACGAAGAGCACCTTGGAGCTTGGGACCATAGGCCCGAACATGGGACGGCCGATGGTGGGCTGGATGGTAGGGATCGAGCCGTTAGGATCGCCCTGTGAAAGGTCAGTACATGACGATGACAAGAAGAGGACGACAACGACAACATACCATCATGGCCCAGGCGATGAGACCACCCTTCAACACCAACGAAGGCTTCGTCCCGAACCAAGGAGGGTCCCAGACCACCAGGTCAGCCAGCTTGCCCACCTCGATACTACCGAGCAGGTGGCTGAATCCCTGCGCCAGCGCTGGGTTGATGGTGTATTTGCTCACGTAGCGCCTGGCCCGGAAGTTATCAGCACCGGTGCCCTCGTCTTCGGGTAACGGGCCGCGCTGCATCTTGTTCTTGTGTGCCGTATTCCACGTCCGTAGCACGACCTCGCCGCAGCGACCCATGGCCTGGGAGTCGGAGCTCATCATGCTGATGGCGCCCATGTCTTGCAGCACGTCCTCGGCCGCGATGGTCTCTGCGCGAATTCTACTCTCCGCAAAGGCCACATCCTCGGGAATGTTCTTGGACAAGTGGTGGCAGACCATGAGCATGTCGAGGTGCTCGTCAAGCGTGTTGGTCGTGAACGGCCTCGTAGGGCTCGTGGACGCCGGCAACACGTTGGGATGCTCGACGACGGAGATGATGTCGGGTGCGTGGCCGCCACCGGCGCCCTCGGTGTGGTAGGTGTGGATCGTGCGGCCCTTGAAGGAGGCAACGGTGGACTCGACAAAGCCCGACTCGTTGAGGGTGTCGGTGTGAATGCAGCACTGGACGTCGAGCTCGTCGCACACGGTTAAGGCGGCGTCAATGGCAGCAGGGGTGGCGCCCCAGTCCTCGTGAACTTTGAGACCGCAGGCGCCGGCGATGATTTGCTCTCGAAGAGCTTCAGGCGAGCTGTCGCAGCCTTTGCCGGTGAGGCCGACGTTGACGGGCAGGGTGTCGCAGGCTTGCAGCATCTGGCGTAGATACTGCTTACCTGGTGTACAGGTCGTCGCGTTGGACCCGGCGCTATACCATGGGCACATGTCAGTGACGGTGATGCTATGAAGTGTGCGAATTCTAATGATCAAATGTGCTGAGGGAAGACCATTGAGTAAGGGGACAGGTGAGTGAGCGGACACACGTTCACCAGTGAGACGCTGGCCAGAAGGAACTCACCTGGGACCGGTGCCGCCTCCCAAGAATGTGGTGACGCCAGACGCCAGGGCCTCATTCGCCTGCTGCGGGCAGATGTAATGAATATGTGAGTCGATGCCGCCGGCCGTGACGATCTTGCCCTCGCCGGCAACGACGTCGGTGCAGCTCCCAACCACCATATTGGGCGCGACGCCGTCCATGACATCAGGACTACCGGCCTTGCCTAAACCAACAATCATGCCGTTCTTGACACCGATATCAGCCTTGTAGATGCCAGTCCAGTCGAGGATGAGAGCGTTGGTGAGCACCATGTCGAGGGAGTCGACATCGCTGCGGCCGGTGGCCTGGCCCATGCCCTCACGAAGCGTCTTCCCGCCACCGAACTTGCACTCGTCACCGTACGTTGTCATGTCATATTCGACCTTGACCCAGAGATCTGTATTTCCCAGACGGACGAGATCTCCCTCGGTAGGCCCAAACATGTTAGCGTAAGCCGCGCGGTCCATCCGGGGCATGTCGATGAAGGCAGCGTCGCCGAGCGGCTCAGGAATGTGGGCGAACCCAGCTCTCTGCAGCTTGGCGACAATTTCGCTGACGCGGAACTCGTCCACGTAGCCGGCGGCCATGTTGTTGCCACCGCGAATGACTTTGTGGCCGCCAATTTCGACGAGCGTTACCGTCTTGGTATCACCTGGCTCGAAACGGACCGAGGTGCCGGCCGCGATGTCGAGACGAAACCCGTACGACCGACCTCGATCGAACTCGAGCTGCGGATTCACCTCGACAAAGTGATAGTGCGATCCCACCTGGATAGGTCGGTCCCCCTTGCTCGTGACGCGAAGCCTCCGCCGCCTCCGGTTCTGGTTCAGGATCACGGTGCCTTTGACGGGCACAACGGCGCCAGGCTGTCGATGAAGCTGGTACTCCTCGTCTGGCGGCAAGGGAAAGGCTTCATTGTCCGGAATGGGGAGGAAGCTCCCGTACAAGGCCCGTCGAGGGTCGCCGTCGTCGGTGCTTATGGGGTTGTGAACTGTGACCAGGTAGGTTCCCGAGGGAAAGGTGCCCTCGACCTGAATCTCCCTCAGGGTGCTGCAGACGGCGGGTAGAACGTGTCTGCGGCCGAGCATGGTCGCCCCGAGGGACATGAGGTCGGCGACCGAGTGGTTCCCATCGCGGATGAGCTCATGTAGGTTATTGGCGATGAGGGCCTACGAGCAAAAGTGAGAAAGAAGTGTATCGATAAAGAAGAAAAAGCGACCATGTAATCGAGCATCTCACCCACCCTCAGATTCGTATTATTCATCCCACTTACACAACTAGGGGAACATGGAAAGGAAAAAAAGACGTACAGTAGCTTCGGAGTGATTCAGTCTCACACCACGGGCGAGGCGTCGTTGGGCAAGCAGGCCGAGTTCCGAGATGGCAAGCTTGTCGAGCTAGGCACGGGCCGTTTCAGCAACGGATGAATCCAGCATATTGAGCATGGGGGGAAGTGTATGCATCTACGCTCTTCCAGGGGGGGAGCAAAGGACATTGGTTGTAAACGAACCTCCCTGGGTGACAGGAACATGACGAGTGTCTAGACCCTCGGTTGCTCACACGGCTATCATGTAAGATAAACACATGAGGGGACGGCGGCTCGGCAGCACCAACGGCAAGTGGACGAGAATCTCGGTATAGGAAGGGAGAGAGAGATCTGGCGACAGCGAAAGGGA
>JADHZA010000176.1:0-43025 GCA_018831705.1 Torrubiellomyces zombiae
GTTGATAGGTAAAGGCCGTATACAGCTGGTAGAGGAAGAACATCCTGCCTAATAGGCTGTTGCGGCTAGGTCAGCTGACTCGCCGCTGTTCACTACCCCCACACTCTGTCTCAAAACACCCCCCGCCCGCGTAGGTAGGTAATACTTGCACATACAAGTATTACGTACTTAGTACTTACTTACCTTATGGTATTCGTAAGGTACATTCAGATTAATGCCTGTACATCTCGGCAAGTCCATGCTTGGACCAACCCTTGAATCCCACAAACCACTCCCCATGCTTGTACGAGACAGAGTGCTCCGTACAAACAGCACGTCTCTTTTCCCAAGACCCCGAGAACCATCGGCAATCCTGTCATTTGGGCCTGCCCGGTCCGTATACGAGTCCGTGCCATGAGCAGAGTTTCGTCACGCAAACAAATCCAGATGGCCTCATGGACATGAAACTTTGGCTGACCACAGCTGGGTCGGCCACCTGTCTGGCGGAAGGACGCCGTGGCCTGCAGGACTGCGTGAGGCTGGTCCAAGTTGGCGTTGTGATATCGAAAACAAACCGGTCCGCTTCATTCTTGAGTTGTAACCTCATGAATTCTGTCAGAAATCATCGTTTGGTTTTGCGTTGATGGCTTGGCTGGCCGCCGCCTTGCTTGATGCAACATGTCGTCCCAAACAAACAACTCGCTCTCTCGATGCTTCTTGTCCAGATGCGTCCACTTGCATGGCTTTCGGTATCATCCTTCCTCTTGGACAATTGGCCGGGCTACCCTGGTCGACATGCGTTCATCTCTCTGCAGATGCGTCTACGTATCTGAATAGTGATCGCCCCAAGGCAAGGATCTCCGGCGGCTCGACCCGTCAGAATCCACCCCCCTCGACAAGTAATTAAAGGATGCGACTTGTTCGGCATCTTGCGGGCGGAAGACCTCTTGCATCATCCGCGGTCGTTGGCCTGAACCAAGACTGTCGATCCTTTCCCAGTCTCCAAACAGATGCCACATCCTGGAATCCCCGCTATCGCCATTGGACTGCTCCCGAATACCAGTCATTGTCGAAGGCCATTGTATGGCCCAACTTCCTCGTGTCTCTCAGACAGCACAAGCGTATTTGCCGCAGACGAGGAGAAGGATGTGTGATATGGGGTCACATGGTCCTCGTGACCCTTTTCCACTCCCCAATCAAACAATGCGCATTGACCACTTTGTCCGTCTCGTCACACGCGTTTGCTCCCCGAAGCCGTGTATGTACAGGTGGAAAGCATATTACTTTTCCCCATGCACATCATTGGCACTGGCATCTGTCACGTTAGAAGCACCCCAGACGTGGCCCCCCTGTCAGATGGGAAGAAAGCAAAAAATGTGAGACATGACATGTCTCTGTTAGCTCTTGTCGCTTCCGTCACCTACAGGCACAGGTACAGAATCCCCAATCATCCTCTTGCTCCGAGAATCCTCGCTAATTCGCTCCCTGGGCTCCATTCTCGTCAGCATCCTGTCCCCGTTCTCGTCTCCCGCCCATGTCCGTCATCATGTTTTGCTCCAAAGAACGTGTACAAGTAGTTTTATCGGCGCCGGCGGAGCCCTCCGTCAACCTTGATTGGTCCTATAAGGCTGCCGACTACCCACGTTTGCTTGCCAATTTTGTGTACTTCATCCAAGCATATGCAGCTGGCCCCTTTCAGATCTGCGGGAACGCCCTTCCATCAACATGTCACTGTTTGCCGTACTGGTCATGGGCAAACACTGGTGCCATAAATTCGACTGCTTCTACCCGCCTCCTACACCATCTTGCCAGAGGACGTCTTGTTAAAAGTTCTGGCCTCCTACTGCCTCGACCTCGGAACACACATGCATCATTCTCACGGTGTGCTCTGGTCTCGAAACACAATCTCTTCTCGTCCTTTCATTCATACAACTCTTGACGACTAAAGGAAGGAAGCCTGCGCTTGAATCTCAATCTCGCCTTACGGATCGAATCTTCTCGCCGCCACTCACCAACGTTCAAAGCCTCAGTTGCTTACAATTCGACTTCCGCCACCATGGAGCCACTGTGGAATCTCAAAGAAGACTGGCATCATATCCAGCATCTCAGGTGATTAAGGACCCCGCGTAGCCTGCCAGATGCACTACAAACTTCATCACTAACAGCCTTCTCTTACTGCAGGGCGCTCATTGAAAGAGAGCGAGCCGCTGGTGCTTTCTTCCCCAACTATGTGGACCAGGCTCTCAGCTTGTTGGATCGCATGGCTGCCGATTATGAAGCAGAGAATGGAGTCAAGATGCAGGAAGACGATTGGGCGGCCTCCAAGCTTGAGCGAGAGGACCTCGAGATCAAACGCCTCCATGGGAAGCTGGTCGACCTCGGCGCTCGGCCCGTCTGCCCCTTGGAGAAGGTTCGGAGCTTCACCCTCGATCATCCCACGGACGCAGACAGACTCCGTCCTTGGCAGCCAGACATGACTCTCAAGTGTCCTTTGGTCTGGACGGACGTCTTTGAAAGACAGCTTCAGGACTGGGAACTCTTCAAGGAATGGCAACGGGCGAATCGTACGCCATCTCGTCCCCTCCGTCTTTCACGTTACGTACGGGGTCTTCTCGACGAGAACGCCCGCATGCTGCTCCCTCCGTCACCACCGCGCAGTCACCAAACCAGCACCAGTCGTTTCGAGCGGTACACGGCCGTGGCGAAACAACGCTTGCAGATATCCGGATACAAGGCCGACTTTACTTTCGACATCGATCCCACCAAGCAAGGCAAATACGACACTTGGCTTGAGTATCTCTATTTCGAGCATTGCGCCATGGATTCTCACTGGTACTACATCAGGACCCACATGAATGAGTGCGAGAAAGCCTACGTCCAGCTCGTCGAAGATAAAACGTTGACGCCTATGGAGTTGCCCGAGGATGCACCCGCCTTCAACCGGTACCTGCTCACAGTCAAGCTCAGCGAGGAAACCGATCTCTGGGGTGATGGCGAGTTCCTCGATCCGGAAGTGAGCATGTCGCCTAAGCAGTGGTTCAGCGACACGCAGGAGCTCATGAATACCTACTACAAGTTCGCCATGGAGTGGTCCGGGGTCATTCGACACTGGCACATCGTCGAATGGGCTTTGGGCGAGCTGATTGAAGTCGAAGCCGAACGACGCGCAGAAGAAGCTCGTCTTCGGGAGCAGAGGCTGCGAGAGGGAGCTACCAGAGTGCCGAAACACGACAGGGACGGTGTCCTTCTCAAGTCCGCCTTCGCGCTGTCCGACGACGACGTCGATATATGTGCGGAGGCGAGCATGCTCAGGGAGGATCACCCTGACAAACATGTCCGCGAAACTAATTCGTCATTGTCCGAAGCCCCTGCCGTGTCCGTTGCCAACAGACCCTTGAAAAAGATTCCCAAGGGGCTGGGTAGGACAGAAAGGGAGTTCGCCACGGCCCTCACGCCGACAGAGCATACTGGTCTTCGGAAGATCCCGTCTATCAAGCCCTCAAAGCCGACTTTCAGCTTGGTCCGGCCTGGTACGGGAAACTTTTTCCCTGACAGGGACATATACACTAGGGCTTGGGCGCCGAGTAATATGGCCTTGCCTAGCGCCTTCGAGCGGGATCTACCCAGGCTGATGGAGCGTTCGAGGGCTTGAGAGGGGAATGGTTAGTTTGGAATGGCTTGGGGTATGCTGTGTCTTCGTTCATGTGCATCATTATTTTGTTGGCGTACGGAGCAAAATCTCAATAATCTACTGAATACTTGAATTCATTCATAGTACGGGTGATGGTGTATTCTTGTCGAGTCGTGTAATTTGGATACTTCACGTATGACTATTTGCATAGCTTGGTTGATTTTATCTTATGTTAGCAGTCCAACTAGCCAAAGTGCCACACAATCAGCAAGCAGCTAGCAAAGGCAACAGGAAGCAAACAAAGGTAGCGGACAGCCAGCAAAGGCAACAAGCAGCCAGCTGACACCTCAAGCAATGCCAAGACTTACAAGACGACGGGGTGAGACAACACCAAACGGACAACCTTCGCTCGCATTTTCACCTCAGCGTAATGACATTGAGGTTATTCATCACAGCAGCCTGGCTATCGCCGAATGGACACCAAGAATGGATTGACTCCAAGGAGAACAAGAGCGTCCTCCAAAAGCTGACCCCGTTTGTTGACCCCGACCAGCCTGTCACGCTTTTCCACCTGGTAGCTTAGCCACTGCCTGGCTGCGCTGCTCGGTGACTGGCTATGTTATTAATGATATAAGAGGAGATGACGTGGGCTATGCGAATAATAACACGTGAGCTAATTGAAGCACGACTCTTTTAGAACTTTACTAGATGATAGTGGTTGGCGTCCTTACCCAGACAGGGCGGCTTATCGGCGCCCGGCGCAGGCTCGTCGCCTCTTCATCCCATATACCCCCCTTTGGCACCTGTTGTTTGAGAAAAGCCTGGACCAACAATCGGGGTTCTATCGACCAGTGCCAGGCACGGCCCTGCCTATCGAGATCGCTTTGAGGAGCCGCGACATCGGCCAGCATGATGTGTATCAAATTGGTAGGGTCCATCTTGGGCCAGACTCGGGCAAATTTCTGAAAGTAAGGCTGCAGAGGTTTGACCTCGGCAAGGACGATGGTCAGCTCCGTGGTTCTGAAGGGGAAGTCTCGTCCGGCGGCAGCTTCTCTGGTGCGGCTGAGGGCATCCAGCCAATGCTTCTTGATATTGATGTTGTACACGTCTCCGGGGTCTGGGCGAGCAATGGCAACGGCTTCCAGATGCTGTAACTGGGACAGTTGATCCCAGAAGCTCGTCTGGTCCACCATCTGATTGTACAAGAGCAAGCGTCGCAGCTTCGGCCAGTGCGCTGCCCAGACAGGACGATCGGGATCTTGTTCGTCTTCGGGAAACTTCAGTAGTGGAAGCTCGTCTTTGATGCTGCTGAATTCCTCGAGGTTGACGAGCGACATGAAAGCTGGGTAGAGACGGGCGGGAAAGTGATCATATGCAGTGCCGCTGTAAAATAGATTTCGCATGGATATGTTGATGACAAGGACTCGTAGAGTTGGCGCCACTATGGTCAAGATCTGACAGAATCGGATAGTCGTGTCCTCGTTCATGAAATGGGGGAGTAAGGTGCCGCTCATGTCGTCATCACTATCGCTGCTTTCTGCTGGCTCGTCTTCCTCCTCTTCGACACTTCCGTCATGGTCGGAGCTCTGCCCTTGCTCTTCCATGTCGAGGTCTGTAGGGTAGACGGCGGGCTGGTCTAGCAGGTCGCCATGTTCAGGCTCATTTGGCGACTCATTTGCGGTTGACCTGGTGCTGTTTCCAGTACCCAAGCGGTCGAGCTGGACCACTGGATCAAAGGGGTCCTGGAAAGGCTCAAGATAGAGATTGGTTATATGGGAGTAGTTCCGGAAAAGGCCGACATGATGCGGATGCTGATCGGGTCTCTCCTTACGCAGTCGATCAGACTCGAGCAGGTACTCGAGGAGCATCTTAAGCTTGGGCTCCGAGTCGATGTACATGCAGTTGTTCTGCAGGCCCCTGATGGCGGCGGTATTGGTGGCTCGGCACACAAGACGAAAAGCCAAAAGCGTTTTGGTCACCTCATGATCAGGGGGTAGAATGGCGTTGGGTCGGGATGGGCGAACGGCGTCGACGATGGCTAGAACAATGTCCAAGTGGAAGGGTAAGTAAATGGGCGGCTCTGGTGTCATCATCTTGGTGACGTATGGGCTCGCTGGCCGGTCGATAAGGCGGGGTGAAAAAGGTAAGTCAGCTTATGTCGTCGAGCTCAAGCCTGGCAGTGCGTCGTCTTGGAAGAAAATAAGTATTCTTTGCATGAAAGAGGGAGTTTTGAAAGTGAGAGTGAGAATGAGCATCTGGCGAGGGAGTACGAGGGCGATATGAGCTGACGGAGGGGTCGAAGAGATGCCCATGTAAGAGCCAACCAGAGGTGGTCATTCATGTCCGCACAGTGGCTCCTCCTCGTACGAGCCGGAGACATGTTGGGGCCTGTTGGGGCCTGTTGGGGTCTGTTGGAGCCTGTTGGAGCCTGACAGCGCACGGGGCAGCACATAGGGCAGCAACAAGTAGAAGCAAAGAAAAGAGCAGGCCGCGCGCAGTTGATCATCATGCCTCACACGACCCGCATACGAGTCAAAGTCGGTACAGCAAAAGCATGGCACGCGAATCTATCTCTGATTGAAGATAGACCCATCGGCACGAGGCTGCTGGTGTGGACTGGTCGGCCGACATGTTTGATACACCTGCTGGGAGAGCGGTGGTGCCCGTCCGACCTTGGAGAATTGGCAAGGCACGCACTTGTCGAGGCCACCTGCGGCCATCCCCAGAATGAGACATCACATGTATGTGCTCACTTTCCTTGCGGTGGTTGGCGGGCGATGAGCCTGGGGCCATGACAACTTCCGACGGAGTATTCTAGTTGCATCCGCCTCCGGCCCCGACCCTGCGGTGACGTCCAAGGTGTGAATATAGCCTCCAAGCGCAAGACTTCCGCCTCGGCTCGCAGACTTTATCATGGCAGTCCACGCCTTCCAAGTGAACAGGTTCCGCGAGTGCTGCTACCTTCAGGTTCACCATGGCCTCCCGCGAGGGCTTTACTGTCGACGTCGTGGTCGAGGTTCTTGAAAAGACGGTGCTGAATCCCGTGGTCACGGTACTGCTGGCTCTCGCCGTAGCCTGGCCGCTCATCTCCAATCATCTACTTCACCACCTGTCCGCTGCGCAGGCTACGGCCTTGCGAAGCCGCGTACATTTGCTTGCTCTAATCAGTGTCGTGCTGTCACTGAACAAACGGCTGAACAAGCTTTCGGCCAACAACTGGGTCAGGGACAAGCAATGGAACTGGGAGAAGGAATTGATAGTCGTGACAGGCGGCAGCAGCGGCATCGGCGAGAGCATCACCAAGCAACTTCTGGCGCGCAATCAGCGCACACGGATCGTCGTCGTCGACTATGTACCTCTCCAGTGGACACCGACGCCGGGAATGCGCATCACGTATTATAAGTGCGACCTCGGTGATTCGGCAGCCATCAAAGTGGTCTGCGCACGTATCAAAAAGGAGTGCGGACATCCGACGGTCCTCTTCAACAATGCGGGACTTGCCCGGGGCTTTACCCTGACGGAAGGCGAGTATCACGATGTAGAATTGACCATCAAAACGAACCTCATCGCGCCGTTTCTGCTGGCCAAGGAATTCTTGCCGCACATGATTCAGCACGATCACGGACACATTGTCAACACAGGATCCATGAGCTCCATCGTGGCCCCATCTCGCATCATCGACTATGCCGCCTCCAAGGCTGGTCTGACGGCTCTGCATGAGGTGAGAAGCACGAGCTATCATGTACCGCCGAGATGTGGCAAACTGAACAGCTGCAGGGTTTGCAACTCGAACTCAAGGACATTCACGGTGCGCCGCGAGTGCGCCTCACCCTTGGCATATTCGGCTTCGTCCGCACGCCGCTTTTCTCGGGCCAGACCAACGAGTCACATTTCTTGATGCCTCTCCTCGACGCCGAGAGCGTGGGCGAGAGGCTTGTGGACGCTGTGTACAGCGGCTACGGGGGCACCATCTATATGCCTGGAGTGATGAGGCTGGTGGCTATGTTGGTAAGTTTTCAGCGAGACATCAACGTTTGTGTGAATGCGATGAAGTTTGATGGCTGGCTGACCAAGGGACAATTCGATGAATACTTGCTTGGTGCAGAAGAGCAGCCCAGAATGGATGTTCCGCCTCGTGCGGAATAGGAGCGCTCGGGCCGATCTGGATCTCGATAGGCAAAGGGCCCATTTTTACGCCGGTAATTCTGCGAGTCTGACGGAACAGGGAGCGGCAGGCAAAGACGCGTGAGTAATCATCCCCCGTAGCAGCTGAAAGCGACAGGGGGCCGCGGGACTGTAGTCTGTGGGTGATAAATGTGCATACTCCGCACTCCGCAGTCCGCACGGAGATGCAAGTAGATCTTGCTGGGGAGTTTGATACGACCGCTCTAGTTTCGAGTGCAGATATGCCATATTTGCTTTTTCCCTCTCAACATGCTGACAGCAGCTTTGTCGTGATGAATTGCTTCCGTCACTGTTGCCATGAGCACTCTGTAGAGTCAGCAATAACCCAAGCAACTTGCGTGTATCGTCCACGTAGTAGCTTGGGACGCACGGACGACTACCTTACTTGCACTACTGTAATACTCCGCAGGCTCTACTGCAGTTGAGTTAAGGTATTAGCTTTAGCTCTGGACATAGGAGTAATTCCAAGTACAAACATGCGGGGCCACGGGGGAGCCAACCCTCGGCGGCGGTGCAAATTACGAGCCGAAAAGCAGGCACACCGTGTGCCGTGGAAGCAAAAGTCCCGGGGAAACAAGGGAAAGGATAGAATCCCTGCAAGTTAACAAGACACCTAACGCTGTTACAGCCATGGTATCTCCTTCTATTCCTTCTGTTCATGGAAGCTCTCTCCGGGCTCACTCCCCTCATTCAGCAGACGTTACCCTCTTTTTCTCAGACACAATGTATCTGCATGGCCCAATTCTCGGCCTGCAAGGTATCGTCCGTCACACAACCCGTGTTATGTAGCACCCCTAGCCGCACATAATACATACATATACATACACACAAAGCTCACACACACTTCTGCCGAGTGACCTATGATGCCGATGGGGAGTCGTTCATCGGCACACGTGGTCGGGCCCAGCCATGCTTTTATAAGAGAAGGGGGAACCCTTTTCGTTTTCGCCCGCTTTGCTCCCTGGTGAGACGCTTCGCGTTGTCCCCTTGATTTGTTTCTCTTTCCTCTCGTGAGCCCAAGTCATCATGGACTCGTCCTCCTCCAAGGCAACCTCGCCCACCTATAGCCAGTTTGGGTGCGTCGGAACTGGAATATCGGCGATTGCCCTCGGCGCCACTCTTCAAAGGTGGTATGGCATAACCGATGTTCGCTTTTTCGAGCACAACGAGAGCTTCGGAGGAACCTGGAAGGTTAACAAATATCCAGGTAGGAGCAGCCCAGACGCAGATCATGGTCCTGCCGTTTTTGCGCTATATCTTGTCCCTCCTGCCCTCGTAGGAGGGAATGCAACAGTAGAGGATAGAACACTGAAGACCGCCTACTAATGCTTGTTTCTGAGAATAGGGTGCGCCTGTGATGTGCCCAGCTCCAACTACAACCTATCCTTCGCCCCAAACTTAAAGGTCAACAAAGCCTTGGCCACGTCCGACGAGCTCCTGGACTATCTGAAACGCGTCGTCGCCGAGTATGACCTGGAGCGCCAAATGACCTTCTCCGTCGACGTGCTCAAGTGCGAATGGGTCGAAGAGACGCTACGTTGGCGAATGCACGTCCGCAATGTCCATGACGGGACCATTTTCTTGCACGAATGCCAGTTCCTCTTCAGTGCCACCGGCATACTCAACAAACCAAAAAAGCTCGACATTCCCGGAGTCAACTCCTTCCACGGACCGGTCTTTCACGCGTCAAGGTGGCCTCAAAACCTCGATGTCACCGATAAAAAGGTCATCCTCATCGGCAATGGCTGCTCAGCCTGCCAGATCGTACCCGCCATCGTGGACAAGACGAAGCACCTGACGCAGTTCATCCGTTCCAAGCACTGGATCATTCCCGGTGTCTCCATCACCCATCCCAAAGTGTGGGAGTGGGCTTTCCGCTATGTTCCCGGGTTCCTGGCCACTTGCCGCTTCTTGCTCTACCTCTACCTGGAGAACGACATGCGAGGCTTCTACATGACCAAGGCCGGCGAGTACTTTCGCAAAAACGAGGAGCGTCGTGCCATTCGGTACATCAAGAGGACGGCGCCCGAGAAATATCACGATCTCTTGATTCCGGATTTTGGCATCGGATGCAAGCGCCGCATCTGGGATCCTGGGTATTGTCGAGCTCTGCATGCCGATAACCTCACCCTGACAGAAGATCCTATCTTGGAGATCATCCCTGGCGGCGTGCGCACCAAGAACGGCGGCGACCTCAAGGCCGATATCATCGTCTTTGCGAATGGCTACGATGCGGATCGTCGCACGGACAGCTTGAAGGTCATCGGCCGAGGGGGCGAAACGATCAATGACCACTGGTCGTCATTTGGTGGGGTCGAAGCGTATCATAATTGCGCTTTAAACAATTTCCCCAACTTCTTCTTGCTACAAGGTGAGTCAACGCCGTCGAAAAGAAATGTCACCGCGCAGAGAGCTCACGACTGACCAACATCAGGCCCTAATACAACCACGGGCCACAATTCAACTACCCTCGTAGCCGAAAATGCCATCAACTACGCGCTTCGAATCATCAAGCCCGTCTTGGACGGAGAGGCGGCCATGGCCGAGGTACGACGCGATGCCGAGGAGGAATTCTCTCATGACATGCAGACCTCGTTGCGCAAGACCATATTTTCCTCCGGCTGTGGCAGCTGGTACATTCAGAAGGACGCCGACGGCAATGAGTGGAACCCAATCACATATCCGCACTATCAAGCCTATTATTGGTACACGTCCTTGTTTCCGAGATACAAGGACTGGATCTATCCAGTAAGTAAACAAAGTTGCGACCAGCGCTGGCTGATCTGCTGTTATCGGTTTGCTGATTGTCTCTATAGCCGACCCAAAATGCCGGCCAACTGAAAGCTTGGCGGAGAGGTCGACTTCTCATGTTGCGTGGCCTGGCCTTGATTGCCATCTTTGGTATCGCCTGGATAGCCAAGAAGCAATCTTTTTTGTCGGCTTTGTCAATGCGCTTTATGAGCAGCAATTAATCAGGTATTAGTTGTACAGAGTACTTGTATCCAGAACAAATTATCCCGAATCTGAGACTTCATGAGCCATCTGTAAGGAGAAGATGACAGCACTTAAATTACCTGTGAAATCTTTTGCGACATGCAAGAAAAGTCTATTTTGAGTTCGTCAGAGCCTTGTACAGAGCCGTCATGGCAACGCTTCCAATCCAAAAGTTGACTGCACGTCTCCCGGTTATGAGCTTCTCCCGGTACCAGAGACAAGTAACACGACGCTCCCAAATTGCCTCCGGATATCCTCATTATTGACGTCGTGCGTATCTTCAACCTCCCCCCAATGCGTCGTCTGCCAATCCACCTCGAGGCTGACGGCCTTGGCCGCCTCTTCCACGCCAAACTTGTCCGCGACGACTGAGCCCCGTCTTCCTACAGGACCTTCACTCCATTCGGTGATGAAGCGTGCTGCTGCGATCAGGCTCTTGCCTGCCAACACAGCTCGCTCCAACCCGGCAATTTCCCAGGAGCTGAGGCCAGCGACCCATCCTTGAACCACCTCTCGCACCCCAGGCTGCTGTGTCTGAGGTACGATAGAATGGCCATCCAGGACCGGCTCGATGTTAATGCCCGGCCAGACATGCGTGGTCATGAACGAGACGATCTGCTCCGTAGTTTGCTTTTGCACGTCGCGCAATGATTCGCCAGCATCGTTTCGAACATCTGTCGGACTTGCGGGAGGTGCCCAGCACAGCAAGGAGTCCGTGTCCAGGTAGCGTAGGAGCGAAGTTGTAATCTCGCTGCGTATCTTGGCCGTAGGCGACGTTGCGTCGTCTTGTGCAATGTCGAGCGCGCGGCAGACCAGACTTGTTAGAGGGATCAGGTGCTGCTTCGCGGCTTGTTGCGTCGACGTCAGGCTATCCCACTCCAAAGCTAGTGCCGATGCCAGATGGATCTTCGATGGGGGCAACCGGATAATGTCCTTGTTGAGCGGGTGTCTTAGCGGCCGGTCGTCGAGGTGAATTTGCAAGGACCCTGAAGCATAAAAGGAACAGATTGTGTCAGCGTCTCAATCCTACCAATGGGTAAAAGGTCTTTCCTTTGCAAGAACTTACCGTCGACCTCTCGCACGCTGACGTGTCGCCAGAATCGTTTGGGCAGGTTGGACGAATTGGCTCCCTGCGCATTCTGCACCGGCTTCGCTTGCTTGAGGAGATCCGAATGCTTGCGGCGGCGCTCAATGCGCTCACTCAAATTTCGAGCGGCGGGCGTGGGAGGCTCGGGAGGCGGGCCCGTTCCCAGCACAGGAGCAACGTCGGCCGATTTTATCGACGTGGAGTGAATGGCTCGACGGCAGGGCTGGCGATTATTGAAGATTCGATAGGTCGACAACAGCGGTCGTTGTATCTGCAGCTTCATGGTGCTCAGGGTGGTTGCGCCGCTGTGCGCGATGGGCTGCTGGGGAGAGTTGGCGGGAAAGGAATTTCTTGGGGAGAGGCGCCGTGGTAGAGCAATGATGTCAGTGTGCGGATTTTGGGGAGGGAACCCGTATGGCCCCTGAAACTTTCAACAGGCAGACATTATTTGAGAATTCTATGAAATACCCAGTCAATCTGGACAGAGGGCGGAATTTGCAAGATCTGCGAGGACCATTCAGATCCATACTTGCATATTCCCATCATTTTTTACCTCGACGCAACGTGCTGATATCCAGCTAGTAAATACTAGTAGTAGTATTAGTAGGCTTGCTTGACCCTTTATCTGCAAGCTCCAACTACATACGGAGATGCTTCAGCCTGAGCATTCCAGAACCATCAAAGTGATGGAGAGTTCTCATCTAACGTAGGAATGACTTTTGACTCGACAATCAGCTACGGCAAAGACAGACAAGCTCCTACGTGCTTAAAATAAAGTAATTGGTGGAAGCGTTCCATGTGCGACGTGTCTGGATTAGCAGGTGTGTGGGGGTGAACATGTGTGGATCACGTGATGCTCCGCCATCCCTGACGGTACTGCCGCAACTGACAGCGTGGTGATTATCTTTCCAGAGCTGCCAAACCACTGCGACAACCTCACGAAGCCGTCCTCCGTCTCCTCGTCGCCCAACATGAGCTACGGCAAGAAGGATGAGGATGCCGACCTGGGCCTGGTCAAGGTGGACCGCACCCAAGTCTTCCAAGAGGGTGAGATCACGGACAAAGCCAATTGTCCACGACGTCGATAGTCAGTAACTGACAGAGCTCAGCTCGCATATTCAATGAGGGCACCATTCAGCCACGACGATGTCGCATTCTCCTCACCAAGATAGCTCTCCTTCTCTACACTGGAGAGAAATTTCCCACCAATGAAGCCACCACTCTGTTCTTCGGCATATCCAAGCTGTTCCAAAACAAGGATGCCAGCCTCCGACAGATGGTCCACCTCGTCATCAAGGAGCTCGCCAGCTCCGCCGAGGACATCATCATGGTTACAAGCACTATTATGAAGGATACCGGTGGCAGTAGTGATACCATATACCGTCCCAACGCTATCCGCGCCTTGTGCCGTATCATCGATGTTCGCTATCACACCACCATCAGCCTGCTGCGCTTCGAAACTAACCATCCATTGTCTGCAGGCTACCACCGTCCAATCGATCGAACGAGTTATGAAGACGGCCATCGTTGACAAGAACTCTTCAGTTTCTTCCGCTGCGTTGATTTCCTCATATCACCTGCTCCCAATCGCCAAGGACGTCGTTCGGAGATGGCAAAGCGAGACGCAAGAAGCCGCAGGCTCAACCAAGTCGTCTGGCGGATTTTCCTTGGGTTTCTCATCTTCCGGCGGGTCAATGCCCACGAACAACTCGACCATGACGCAATACCACGCGATTGGCCTGCTATACCAGATGCGCATGCACGATCGCATGGCTCTGGTCAAAATGGTACAGCAGTTCGGTGCCGCCGGTGCAGTCAAGAACCCCGCCGCTACCGTCATGCTGGTGCGTCTTGCCTCTCAACTGGCCGAAGAAGATGCATCTTTGAGGAAGCCCATGATGCAGCTGCTCGATGGCTGGCTGCGACACAAGAGCGAGATGGTCAACTTCGAGGCGGCCAAGGCTATCTGCGACATGAGAGATGTGACCGACAACGAGGTGGCTCAGGCGGTGCACGTCTTGCAGTTGTTCTTGACATCGCCTCGGGCTGTTACAAAATTTGCCGCCCTTCGAATTCTCCACAACTTCGCCTCTTTCAAGCCCAATGTTGTCAGCACTTGCAATCCCGATATCGAGCTGTTGATATCAAACAGCAATCGATCAATCGCCACCTTTGCGATTACAACACTTCTCAAGACGGGTAACGAAGCCAGTGTCGACCGGCTCATGAAACAAATCTCGGGTTTCATGTCCGAGATCACCGACGAGTTCAAGATTACAATCATCGAGGCCATCCGAACGCTATGCCTCAAGTTCCCCAGCAAACAAGCCGGCATGTTGACCTTCCTCAGTGGCACTCTTCGGGACGAGGGGGGCTACGACTTCAAACGCGCCGTTGTGGAGAGCATGTTCGATCTGATCAAGTTTGTGCCCGATTCCAAGGACGAAGCGCTGGCGCATCTCTGCGAATTCATCGAGGACTGCGAATTCACCAAGCTTGCTGTCCGTATTCTACACCTCATCGGACTCGAGGGGCCCAAGACGACTCAGCCTACAAAGTACATTCGCTACATTTACAACCGAGTTGTGCTCGAGAACGCTATCGTGCGGGCAGCTGCAGTCACGGCGCTGGCCAAATTTGGTGTTGGACAGAAGGATCCGGATGTCAAGTCCAGCGTCAAGGTCCTCCTGACTCGCTGCCTGGATGACGTGGATGACGAGGTTCGCGATCGGGCAGCTTTGAATCTCAGACTCATGAGTGCCGAAGACGACGAGATGGCACGGGAGTTTGTCAAAAACGGTAAGACAGACAGATCGCTTCATCATTCAAACGTCGCTAACATCAACGGCAGAGAGCATGTTTTCGCTTCCTGTTTTCGAGCACCAATTGGTCATGTATGTCACTTCGGACGACAAGGATTCTTTCAGCCAGCCGTTCGACATCTCCAAGATTCCCGTTGTCACGCGCGAACAGGCCGACGCTGAAGACAGAACGAAGAAGCTCACGGCAACCACACCCACACTCAAGGCCCCCAAGGTGGGACAAGCCAAGGCTCCTGCTACGGGCGCCGAAGCTGCGGCTTCCGCTTCTGCGCAGGCACAACGGTACTCGGAGGAGTTGATGCAAATCCCCGAGATGAGGGAATTTGGCAACGTTCTCAAGTCCTCGCCGTCAGTCGAGCTTACAGAGACAGAGACGGAGTACGTGGTGTCGGTGGTGAAGCACATCTTCAAGGAGCACATCGTCTTGCAGTACGAGGTCAAGAATACTCTCCCCGACACCGTTCTGGAAAATGTCTCGGTAGTCGCCGCCCCGTCAGACGAGGACGAGCTGGAGGAAGTCTTCATCATCCAGGCGGAAAGGCTGGCCACGGATGAACCCGGCAAGGTCTACGTGGCGTTCCACAAGTTGAATGGAGAAGGCTCGCTGCCAGTCAGTTCCTTTTCCAATATTCTCAAGTTCACGAGCAAGGAAATCGACCCATCAACAAACGAACCGGAAGACACTGGCTACGATGACGAGTATGAAGTGTCAGAATTCGATCTCACCGGCAGCGACTACATCATTCCTACGTTCGCGAGCAACTTCAGCCATCTTTGGGAACAGATTGGCGCCTCTGGAGACGAAGCGAAGGAGACTATGCAGCTTAGTGGCATGAAGAGCATCGCCGGTAAGTGGCCCATTGTCCCTATCGGACACATTTGCAGCTGAGACTAACAACGGCGATAAGATGCAACCGAGCAACTGACAAAGGCACTGTCTTTGCAGCCGCTAGAAGGCACGGATGTCCCTGTCAACCAGACCTCACACACCTTGAAACTGCTGGGCAAGAGCGTGAATGGCGGCCGCGTCGTGGCGGAGGTGCGCTTGGTGTACTCATCCAAGACTGGTGTTGCGACCAAGATGACGGTTCGAAGCGAGGAGGAAAACGTGGCGGCACTGGTCATAGCATCCGTGGCCTAAAAGGAGGGGACGCTGGGCGTTGGGGCTTTACTCGTGTATTGACATTGATGACTAGAATTCCACGAGGATGTGTTTTGTCGATGCAATGCCTAGACGACAAGCTGATCGATCGATCTTTGTAAGCGCCCACGAAGCCAACACGGTTACAGGCGCACAGGCAGCAAAGCATAGCATAGAGGGATTGCTGTAGGGAGTCTGAGAGCTGTAGTAGATGAGAGCATGATCCTATTTCAAGCGACTAGATGTCTTCCATTTTGTAGACGTGGTATGCTGGTTCCTCGTACGGGTGAGCTCTGTCCGTAACAAGCTAACTGTCAGCTTTACCAGATAGGACAACACACTTGGTCAGTATCACGTACTCCTTGAGCGCGGCCACGGCCCGACGAGCGACGTCCAAAGACGAGCAGAAGGCCTCAACCCGCACCTCGGGCAACTCCTCGACGGCGCCGATGGTGCCAATGTGCGGGTTCGCCCCTTTGCCAGGACGAAACTGGCCGGTGCCCGTGGTGGACCAGCAGCACTCGGTGTAGTTGCCTGAGCCCGGGTAATGACCTGCTCCCGCGGCGAAGATGGCGGCTTTACAAGCGGGAAGAGCTGCGGGCGGCGCATAGAAGATGAGAGTGTATCGGGTGATCATGGTGGTGCTCTTGAGGGCGGTGGCAGACATGGTTGGCAGCGGGTGTCGAAGTGCGTACTCTCGGCTCGGCCGTAGGGTAGGAGGTGCAACGGCGGCTACTTTCGAACCGGGATAGGGAAGAAAAGAGTCGTCTGTATCATGCAATCTCTCTCTACATACTTGTACACTTGGAGAGGTGGAGGATTCTAGGTGGATCATACGTAGAGATGGGTGATATCAGTGCTAGGGCTACGACCAATGTATGTACGTCATGTTGCAACTGCGGGAAGGGGAACTTTTCCCCCGAGCAATGTTATCTTGATGATGTATCATTAATTGCAGGTGTTGTGCTTACTACTGCAAAATTGAGTCAACGTTCTTTTATTAAACAGGTTAGGAGGGACATAAAATTCATTTCTTCTCGTATCAACGGCTCTTTGAGGAGTTACTAGCCTCGCCGTATAATGGAGGCACAGGCACACACCATCATGGTGAAACGAAACTTTGAGCTATGTACAGACTTAGTCTCCGACGCTATCGCCGAAGCTTATGTAGAAGCTCCCTAACGTTAACGTTGGCTGCCCCGGGGCCGAGATGCCGCAAAAGTCCAAGTCTCGTCAGCTTTTTCCATCACTCCTTTGTCTTGTCTGCATTACTACGACCATGTTTGGGGGTCGGTCAGCCATGCATCAACAAAGAGGATAAGCCCGAGTGCTACGTCAGATGTTCGTTCTTTGATGTTTGATAGGTAGTGAACAAAAAAAAAACCTGGAATGTCTCGCAGCAGCTCACCCGAAACCAGGTACAGCTACGGGTGTGTAGCCCCTACTTTCCGTATCCCGACTCGTCACGCCGCTGGCAAGGCAGCGGCCCGTGCCCCCAGGTACTGTGTACTCCCATCACACTGGCACGCCCAGTGCGCATCTTAGGGTAGGTGTGCCTTGGACGAGCTGGACGCGCCTCCTGGCAGTCGGGGCGATCTATCATCAGCACATTCTCCCGACGTAATTTACCTACACCAGCATCATTTGTACGTCTGTTCGTCACAACATCGGTAGGGATTGCATACGACAAAAAGCGCACATACGTCACGTTTTAACCACATGAGAGAACACGTACGGTGGAACTCGACTTGTCGGCCTGTCACCTGTCATTCTGCTTCTGTCGGACGGCTTCGGGAGCCGCATCCAACGGCCCATGCAACTCCTTCTGGCGATCACCCAACGCCCTCGCTCCAAGCTTCATCTGCCCTAGCCGTCCCCCTTTACCCCCTTAACATCGATCGCCTTGTCCCTCGCTTGACTTGAGGCACGTCTTCGTCGACGACGACGACGGCGACGGCGTCATGCACGCCATACAGCAAAAGTGCCGGCCCAAGCACCAAGTTCTGGTGCTCAAGTGCTATCCGCGCACTACAAAGGGGGCCGTCGACGTCAAGCCCAACAGCAGCGAGCTGAGCTACCTGTTGTTTTACGCTACGAGTCGCCGCTCAAAAATACAAAAAATCGGCGGCTTTCTCGAGAAGAAAACGGCCAGCGATGTATGGCGCATGCGCATCGGGTACGCTAACAATCTCTCACTCTCCGAAGCCATTGTCCCTGTCTCTGACTTGCCGGGCACAGCAATGTTCAGGTCACTCTTGGCATCCTGACTGCCATCGTGGAAAAGTCACCCAAGGATATGGCCCTCATCTCACCGTGCATCCTCAAGATCCTCGAAATGATCCTCCGCTCCAACGACATCACCATGATCGAGTCTTCGCTGCCCACCTTCGAGGCTCTCTGCGAGCACCATGATACTTCGTCCCTGTTTGCGGACCACTCGTACATGCAGCAATATCAGTCCGTCGTTCGGTCGTACGCTCAGCTTGCCTCGACCACTTGGACGCCATCTAAAGGCGCAAACGTAAGTCGGCCGGTAAAGATTCGATGGACCAACGCCGGGTTGGATGCGATCAAATGCGTAGCCTCGTCGGATGCTCTCTCCTCAGTCGCCGGCCGCCAAATCGACGTCATCGCTCCCCGCATCCTGGACAACATATGGACAGAGGACAGCGAGCTTCTGGAAACCTTGCTGCAGCGCGTGCAGTCGGAAGAAAAAGTCGACGCTGAGAGGCCCACGCGTCGCCGGATGAGTGTAGCCACGGTCAAAACAACTGATACGGCTGCAGATATGCATCCTCTCGCCCTCTCGGGGACAGCAAACGACGTGGACAAAATCGCCGAGGAAGATACCGGTGTATCGGCTACGCAATGTCTAAAGAGTATCTTTGTCGCCCCCAACAGGGCGCAGATATACAATGCCACGAGTGCTTTGCTCAAATTCACAATGGAAAAGGTAGCTCTGGGCGAGCCAGCGGTCGTCATAGGGAAAAAGCCGAGTCAGGACGCGGGATGGGCCATCAGGATGTACCATGTCATCGCCCGCTGGGCACCAATGCAAGACCGCTATGTCATCCTCCTAGCTGCCCTCGATACGGCGGCCAAAATATCAATCCAGGAGGACACACTCGGGCAGCATCTGACACTGACGACCATGATGCAGTCTCTCTTGAGGTCCGACGTGAACCTGATCGGATTGAGTGTCATGGACGTCGTCTCGGGCCTTGTGAAACAGATTAAGAAGCTGTTCCAGCTCCACAACGGCTCCATTCACGACGAAAATCTAAGCGACGCAAAGACAGACACGGAAAAAGGCAAACTGCACAGTTCGCAGCAAGCTGACCTCCTCTTGCGGTTGGAGCACTGCATCGGCGACCTGGCGACACATGTTTATTATGCGGACCAGATCTCAGACATGATTACCGCGCTTCTCGGTCGCATCAGACATAGCCGATCGAATAGCACAGCGTCTCCGGACAAAACAGATGGGCACGAGTATGATGGTCCTGCCATGTCTGCCATCGACCTCACGGGCACCCAGCAATCGGAGACGTATTTCTCTCATGCGTCCGGCCGGTTGTCCGCGCTGAGAGTGGTCAAAGCGATCATGCTTATAGCAGACCCCAAGACCGGCAGCGGAGGAGCCAGGGCACTATCTAGAAATCGTGTTCCCATCCAGGTGTGGGAGGGAACGCAGTGGCTCTTGCGCGATCCTGACGGGGCTGTTCGCAAGGCATACGTGGATGCATTGCTTACATGGCTGGAACACGAGACGACGTATCTAGACTCGGCAGCCAAGGACGACATGCTGGGGCCCCCGCGAGCGCGTAACATGAGTCGAGAGATGCACAATGCTCGTCGAGCAGTCTCGAATGCATCGAACCGCGAACGCCACACTGCATCCCGTCGTTGTCACTTTCTCGTCCTGTTGCATCTCTCGATATATGACAGTGCTCTACAGTTTGTCCACTTTGACAACGACATCCTGCTACTGCACGCCCTGTTGACGAGACTCGTCTTCAAGTTGGGTGTGAACGCGACTCGCTATGGGATTCCCATGATCTATCGACTTCAGGAGGACATTCTGGACATTGAGAACCCACTTCACAAAGTGCGGGCAGCTGCTCTTTGCCACGGATACTTCTGGGCGTTGACGGAACACTTTGACTTTGAGGCGTCCGTCGTCGGGCGAGCTGTCCACAACGAGGTGGTGAGACGGAAGAAGAAAGGATTCTGGATTGAGGGTGTCCACGTACCTCCGCCGTCCATCAGCCAGATTGGTACCCCAGGCACAGCCCGAGCACAGCCGAATTGGGATCCGAGCGCACTGGAAAGTGAGGAGATTTTGCCATTCGACGACCGTACCTCGCTTGTCGAATGCATCGCAACCAGCTACGAAGACACGACGCTTTCGCCGCCAGCCAGTCCGGCAGCGTCTCCCGGGAGGTCACTGTCGAACCCCATCACAAGCTCCAGCATGGGACTGTCCCCCAACGAAAAATTCTCGGAATTGCCCAGCAGTTTCAGAGAGCAGATGCTCGCGGAGTGGTCGAGAGAAACAGCCTTGGCTGCCATCACGATCGAGGGCAAGACGGGGTCGCACAGTGGATCCAAAGCAGGAACAACAGCGACGGCGCAGAATCGACTCGCCGTTCATGCTGCGGCCATGAACGGCAACGGCCATGCTTTTACCTCCCCGTTCGGAAGCCAATACAATCTGAGACCCCATTCAGCTCAAGCGCCCGGTGATCGCCTGAACTCGATGTCAAAGCTTCGACGAAGCAGCGTCAACAGCGGCCGTTCACCCGTTCCTTCCATGTCAAGCAAGGGGGGCGTAACGTCGGTAGATCAACTCAAGATGGTCCTCTCGGGCAACGTATCTCCGCACGCTATTGGCATCCCCGAAGTCGAGGACGACAGCGGCGACAGCATGCTCAGCTACGAGTACAGCGCATCTGAACGAAGCTTCAACCCGACGGCGCAAAAGGAGCAGCAGACAAACGCGACTACAGGCGAGGCGATTGCGCGATCGATATCCGCTTCGACCAAGGGCGGTCCGCTGACGTCGAACCCGGCGCAGGAGGAGAGAAGTCCGCCTCCACCACGGGTCCAAAACGGGGACAGAGATGAAGTACCGCCGGTGCCTCCACTACCCAATTTGACGTCGCTATCGATGATGAGCAGTCCCCACTCGGAAGGTGTCGAGGAGCAAAACGACAAGATTGTGAGGCGCAAGGCAAGCAGCCGTGCTGGTTACGATGTACAGGGTGGACTGGCCAAGGAAGAGAGCGTTCGGGGCGTGGATCTGCAGGAATTGTTGATGGGCATAGATGCGACATCTGTGGAGGGAAATCTGGGCAGCTTGACAAAGCCGCCGTACTAAGCCAGCCGCAGACGGTATGCTGGGTTTCTTCTTTCCATTCGACTTTCTTTGTACGCATATTTCGACCTTGGGAGGAAAACAGGCATGGTAATCATATGGGGATGGACTTTGCTTTGACAACGATCCCCGAAGTCGCGGTCGACAACGAGGTTTCATTGGACCGAACAGCACGCGCGCGTTTGTACCATATCGAAGAGATAGCATGATGGACAGGACTATGCGTTTGCAGCGGACAAGCGTAGATAGCGTTTACGAAGTGTTCTTTTTTTTGCTTTTGGTGAACTTTTGCTCGATGCAATGGGTCTATCTTTGTTTCATACCAAGACCACGTGTGAACAACAGTGTTACCTTACATTTCATCTACGTGAACTCAGGTCATTGGTCCATCGCAGCCAAACAGATGAAGAATGCACGCGGTAGTTGGGTAGCTGTATCTGCCCGGCCTCGTACATCTGAGGCCTGTGCCCTCCGGTCTCGATTATCAACTCTTGCCGCTCTCCGGCTTGGCATGTAGGCCTATGTGTCGAATCCTATAGCATAGTATAGGGTATAGCAGCCCGGCCCGTGTCAGTTGGCCAGGCCCGACCTTTGTGTGACAGCACGTATGCCGTTCAAGTATGCGTGCCCATAGGTACGGAAGGGCAGACGGCTTGCTTTGCGCTGTTTTACGTTTCGAATTTGACCACATGAGACGGCAAGGGAAGAAACCCCCCCCGGGCAGAGTTGGGCTTGAGCTTACGGCGGCGGGCTTGAACGCATGACTGATACAGCGGAAACGTGTCAAGCTGGTGCGTTGGAAAGTTCCACGGCGTTTGAATGATTTTTTTCCCTTCTTCTTGGGCCGAGATAACGGCTTAGAGAACTGGTCGCGAAAGCCAAAAAGAAACCCGTCTGACCAAGATGACGGTCTGACGGCCCAAGCCCGAGCCAAGACAGAGAGGCAACGGGGGCGAAGAGTGTCAAGCTGACGCGCCGATGACGACGACGGCGGTCAAGTCGTGCTCGCCGGCCGATGGGAGGATCGACCTGCGCGGGAAAGGATTGCGACGGCCTGCGACGCTGGCCATGCCCGTCCGTTGATCCACACGCACGTGTTGTGCTTTCGCAGCAGCAAAAAAAAGCGCTGAGCAGGGCTGTCGATCCGTCCACTGGGCTCGGGAGGGGGTGCAAGGCTGCCCGAAGGCAGCCGAGTGACATTCTCATATTAGCACATGTTCAAGAGAAAGGACCAGACACTCTCTTTCGCGTATGCAGGCCGGGTTCTGGAAGACCAGGCAACAGCTTTTTTTTTCTGCCCATGTTCCCACCATGCTATGCGTTCTTTCTTTTCGTCAAGTACTCCGTATGGGCTCTTGGATGGGAACGCCGCGGCGCCGGAAAAGACCGGTTGCTTAGTATCGCAAGTAGGAAGCGTCGTTGCGACGTTTCTGTCCCAGCCTCGGACTTGGCCGCCGAACGCTGACAGGACGGACCAAGGTTCCGTGGCAAAGGCACGGGGTTGCAGGGGGTTTGGGGCGGGGGGGGGGGCTGCTGTACCGGCTCATACCTGCCGATAGCACCTGGATTGGTAAGAAATACCTACTAGTAGTACTCTGCTACTGTACCTAGCTTTACACGCCCACTAGCTCCCGGTTATGCGGTGTTGCCTGGAGATCAGACCATGCCTGGTCGACGAGAGGCATTTACAGCATGTAGCTTGTATTTCCTACATACATTCTGGAACCGGGGGCGCCTACACTTGCATGCGCATACGGCACCGCTCTCCCTATCCGGAAGCTCTTCGGGCTTGGACTTGAAGTTGAGACGAAGAAAAATTCGGACGGACGACCCCCTGTTGCTGCTCGCTCGCCGCCCGTTATTCGTCCCGTGTACATAGACTGCCATGTACAGGGATTACATACCTACTTACTGACTTTGAACTTTACTTACACAGGATCATGGTCCGGTTTCCTCTGTTGCATTCTTGTCTTGGCGTCCGAGGGAGGGTCCCCCCGTCTGACGTCCGTTTCTTTGACTTACGACGGGCAGGCCATTTGTTTCTTTTCATGACAGCCAATAATACCCAAACCGCATACGTCAGGCGGAGAGGGCAAGGACATGCCTCCCATGACATATATAAGGCGCAGGTAGTAGTAATAGGTACTGCTGCTGCTGCTGCTGCTGCTGCTGCTGCTACTACTACTACTACTGCTACTCTTCTCGTTTCGAGGAACAAATAAATGGGAGACGATGCCCGCCTACTACTACTGCTGCTAGTCCCCAACGTGCACTTACAACGGAGGGAGACCCACCACAAGGCGGTAATCTTTCTCCATCATCAGTTTCCAACTAATCAAGGTCGTTCGTCGGTTTATGTTGCGTGGCAGAGCTTGTCTTGTGCCCGCTAACAAAAACAGCTTCTCGAACCATGCGGTGACGAATAGATTACCCGCTCGTTACCTTATCCCGCGATTCCGGACAGGACGGAGAAGAACAGACGGAGAGACAGACGACATTCTCCATTTTCGGTTCTTCGTCTTTTGACGGTTCGACCTTTCAGCATTGACGTCGTTCTCGTCATCATCATCATCATCATCATCCCGTCCACCACCTGGGAACCGTTGCCATCTATCTTTACTACATGTAATTGATCCCCCACCCAGCGGTTCTCGTCTAGAGACGATCCAGGCCCCCGTCTGTCTGCAGCTCCCACCGTCTCAGTCCTAGTAGCTTCGCCTCGACGGATCCCCCTTATAAAAAAAAAAAGACTTCAGTCTTTGCCGCTTGTTGCGCCGGACCACCACCTGTTTGATCCACTTCTCACCGCCCTCGCGAGGAAACCCCCGTTTCGCGAATCTGTTGGAGAGAATTGCGCTTCAGAGTTGATCATCGGAGACGAACAAGCAGCCACAGCCGAAAAATAGACGGTGGCACCTCGACGCACGCCGAGGTTCATCGCCCGCAGCAACAGATGCACTAAGGTCCACGGGGGGCTCCCGTCAGCTTCGCCCGTGGCTGATGCTCTGCGCCGGCACCGCCGCGTTGGGAAACCGTGGGAGAACCTGTGCGACAGTCAGGCCGTGACCCCAGGACCGACACAGCGTCAATCCCAATCCAAGACTCTCCTTGGCTGTCAGACGACAACAATGGGGCCACGGTACCACATTCCGACGAGGTAGTACTTATTACCTGCTCCACACGTTTTGCATACAAAAGAACGACTTTTGTCTCATCTTTTCTCGACAACCACGTCTTTTGCGCCTTAGCCCGCCCTTTGCTAATTTGTCCTGCCATGTAGCCGTGAGCTCCATGTCGTCGTCCTCGGCGCAGGTTGGTTCAAGCCCTCCCTCCTCCCCCCTTCTGGTTGATGAGTATTGGGACGACGAACCGGACTAACATGCTCATCATCAAAGGTGGCGTTGGCAAGAGTTGTTTGACGGGTGAGTCGACCTTTTCAGTAAACCTTCACGGAGTGCGCACACACCCGCTTCATGTCGCAAGATGCTCATGCGAAGTTGCGCAGCCCAATTCGTTCATCAAGAGTGGATTGAAAGCTATGACCCTACCATTGAAGATACCTATCGGACGCAGGTCCAGGTCGATGTACGTTGTTCTTCACAGGTGCCACCGACGCATCCGTGCGGTCAACCAGGCTGACTCGCATCCTCCAGGGCCGTCAAGTCGTGCTGGAAATGTGAGTCTGCCCGTCATTTGCGGCTCAAGGCATATGCAACGTCTCCCAAAGCCAGCGACTGACCAAATCTTCCAAAGCCTGGACACGGCCGGCACGGAACAGTTCGGTACGTTTGCCGTTGCATGCCAGACAAGAAAAATCAAATGCGGAATGCTGACCAAGTCGCAGTGGCCATGAGGGACTTGTACATGAAGACCGGCCAAGGGTTCATACTCGTCTTTAGCATCACTTCGCCATCCTCTCTCAACGAACTTGTCGGGCTGCGGGAAGAGATTCTCCGCATCAAAGACGACGACCATGTGCCCATGGTCATGGTGGGCAACAAAGCCGATCTCGAGGACACCCGCGCCGTACCGAGGGCAAAGGCATTTTCCGTCTCACAACAATGGGGCACTCCTTATTACGAGTCCAGCGCCAGAACGCGAAGTCAGCCAACCTCATCCTCTTTTCCTTCTGTTCTGCTCTCGACGGCAGCTCACGAGTGTTGACCTGACCTGGTGCTGACTGATGGATAGCCAACGTGGACGAGGTTTTCATCGATCTTTGCCGGCAGATGCTTCGAAAGGATGACGAGTATATTGCCGCCGCTGCCGACGTTGAAGAGGGCATCCTTCACAAATTCGATGGTCTCCGCTCAAGGCACAAGCGTCGCCGACGCATACGTCCACATAATGAGAATAACCCGAGATGTGTGATTCTTTGATGGATGGATGGATGGTTTCTTGCTACAACAGATACCCATTTGGTGCGTCTCACTGAGGCGGTTGTGAGAAGGGACGAAGGTAGTCGTGGCCAACAGATGGAAGTTATTAACAGTTTACGACGATACGACGCGACGGAGGTCAAGAAGACGCATCATCCAGGTGACAAGGAACCACCGAACCCATTGTCGACACAACTAATAGCGCAACAATACGGCACGCACCTCCATGGCGCAATTTCTTCGTCGACGTTATGTCGTTCCTTGCCTCGGCATGGGAGTACTGGGTGACACACGACGGCATGCTGGTCCTGGCGTCAGCGGGTTCTCATTCTTGCAGTAGGCAAAGCTTGGTACACGTTACCTTGCTCCTGTCTATGTGTCATTTATCATTAGAATGCAAGGCAGATGGCCAGTGTACATATATACAGCTGCACAGAGATGGAGCATCGTTTTGTTCCCTACAGGCCTGCTCATGGGTCCTGTCTCCTGACCAGGTGAGAGAGGGGTCTTTTGGAGGTCACAGACAGCAGTAATAATTGGAACCAAGACGAGCGGCGGCGATCAAACTGGCGTGATACGTTGCGAAATGGGTGGCGACTCTCGGGAGGCGACTTGCGGCCACAATACACGCACAGACTTCTTTTTTGTGTATGAACTTCAAACTTGTTTTTATTTTTTTATTTTTTTATTTTTTTTTTGGAAAGGCTCGGCTAATCGAGATACCGTCATTCAAGACGTCAACGAATGCATTCGAATATACAAGCGTCGTGTCCGAGTGGCTGGCTGCGCTGGACTGATCTGATCTGATCACCCGACCACCTCTTCCTTCTGGAGCCTATCAAGGTGCCTCCGTCGTCGAAGCAGCGAGTCGCACGGACTGATTACTTCGATCATGGATGCGTGAACTTCGGTCGCGCGTGTCGTCATGTCCCTCAACTGATTCACGCTGACCGTAAACACGCTCCCGTCCCCCAATCAATATGGACCATGATGAAAGAGGGAGGAGTGTCAAAGTCAAATTTCGGAAGAAGAGAACCGCTATGAAGAGGGTAAAGCGAGGGACTGGGGGAGGGGCGTAAAGTTGACCATGACGTGCGTCAATTCGGACTCATGAGCTTGTTGTGCAAACCTAATCCTATGGGCTCTTTATTGTCATTGTCGGTCGCGCGCCGCAGATACACACAGGCTCTTTGTCCTCCTCTTGGTCGTCTGGCGAACGCGTCTGTGGCGGTTCAGGGCCCGCTGCTCACTACCTACTTACATGTAACTTACATACATGCTATCCGGATGGATCACTGGGAGGCATGTTACGCAATGTTTCCCGATGGAGATGGAGCCGCGGCCAGCCACGCCCGACGGGACTATGAATAGATAGATGACTGGGAACAAGCGATTGCTCAAAAACGTAGAGCCTTTTTTTTGCCACACTGCTGCATGTTGCCTTCTGATACCATCAGGAGGCGTATTGCTCCCGTGCTCCCATCCACATCTCCGACTGATGCATGCCGGCTACTAGCACCCATCAAGGTTAAGAAAAGGGCGTTGATTGCTCCTTGGACGGTTCAGACCTCACCAACTTCTTACCCTACAGCGTACACACTTGAATACGTGCTCGTCCCTTTGTTTGGCATGCGCCAGTAAGCAGGGCAAATTTTATACCCTCAGCCAAAATGTGAGACATGTTCCCTTGCGAACAGGAGATGTGATTTCCTAGTAATGTTCGGTAGTGCTCCATTGCTCAAGGAATACACGGCCTTGCACGCACATGCCAGTGATTGAGTCCCTCCCCGGATCGTCAAAGAATACTACAGTGGTCACAGTAATAGTTTAGTTGAGTACTCATAGCTGGCACTGCTAGCTCATTGAGGCTCTGCCAGCATGTCCTGAGATATCCCTTCGCTGGCCGGGGCGTATCATCATCCATCAAAGACTGCGTAATCAATTTCGTGCACGAGATCATGGTCGCACAAGAGTTGCATGCCCGTAATAACATGATGTTTGTCCTACCCACCCCGGGGCACTGTTCATTGTTCCTTGCATGTGCATTGCATTGATGGGGAGGCTACGGAGTTTGTACATGGGCGTACAAGACCTTACACAACAGCTTCCGTCAACAGCTCTCATTTGCTCTCGCTGTCTTTTGCATGCGAGCAGGTAGGGAGGGCTCAGATTCCTTGTCTTGATTGATCGGTTCGCGCGTTCGCTTTCTGATTGTTTTTGAAGAGATGGTTTGGCGCAAAGTATGTGTGCCAAAAGGTGGTTGGAGCTGGCGGGTAGCTAGCTACCTTACCGAACAACGACTTCATGTTCCCGTCGTCCGTCGCTTGACTAAAACGTGCAGTACAGAGGTAGTATGTATATACCCTTGTACATAGGATCGGAGGATAGTTCAAGTTAAGTTATGAGGCAGGGTGTTTATACTTGTATTACTTTGTCTGTTTGATGCCCTCGCTTCCATCCTCCCTTGCTTGCTTCGGATGCCAGAAGAACCCCACAGCCACAGGAACGAACGGGCAGAGACAGGCTTTGTCTTGGCATGGGGGAGATTGCAGGTCCAACGCCCAATGAACGAGCGGGAACACAGCGCTGCTGGCTGTTTCGAAGCATCATGTCTGAAGTGACGGACAGCCTACATACAGCCTACGTACAGGTAAGCATGGCGAACCGGTGGTACTGGCGGTGGGAACGAGCCCTGCAGTGAACCCGAACTGCTGCCGCCGTCTTCAGCAACTTCAGACAATGGCTCTTTTGTGTGCAAGTCATCGAAGCTTGTTTGGGGGGGCGTGCGCTTCCTGCATTGCATTCGTCGTCGCTACCAAAACGTTAAATCGCCTGCAAGTATGTACGGAGTACGTATGTACATGCTTGGATCCGTACACCGTGGCCCGTACAAGTACATGCGTGCATACAAACAATACCTGGTGGAAATCCTCCGTTGGCTGCATCTGTCCGCTGCGGGTAACGAGCCCACAGATACGCATAGATGACCCACAAGATACTTGCTCATCCACTTTGCCGCTGCGGCGTTGGCGCGTACTTTGTGTGAAGGGTCTGCGTACCTCTCCCCCATGGAGACCCGTGAGCCCACCCCTTCCAAATCGCTGGGACTCCCATCATCCAATTACAAATCAGTTCATGCCTGCCATGCACCGTCACCGTCGGGGCGAGGATTCCGGCAGCAACCACCGAGCGAAAGGCACAAACCGCGTACCTGCCTCCCAGGCGGTAGGTACAAAGGTAGCACAGCTGCAGCCAGGGAGGGACTTGTCTGTTCTGCCAATGTGAGAAAGAGATGGACATGAGGGCATCTTGCTTTTCAAACAATTCTCGCCTTCTTCATCTTGGCCCATCCTGAACAGGGCTTTGGGACACGGACAACCTCCTCCTCCTCCTTTCAATCCATCCTTGGTTCAATCGTTTCGTCGCCCACTCATTCAGACTTACATATATTTAGCCCTAGCGTATCGAACCCATCCCGTATCAACATCGCGACAGACGTGACTCACCTTGGCCCCTCGCGACCTGCATCTCGACGCCTCAGGTCACCACTCTCACTCTCACTCGCACCACGAGTTGCAGGTTGTCCGTCTTGCCTTGGAGGTTGGCCCGCGACGCTCGTCACCAACTTGCAGAACTCCCACGGCCTCCACCCACACCCTATCGCTGGCTCCTCCTTCTTGGCAGGAGTCTGCAAAGTAGAAGGCCCAGTTGAAGCTAGCCTAGATCCAGCCTCAGACCTTGCTGTGGCGTACGACCTAACCCGGCAAACTCTAGTCTCCAAACTTGACCTCGATGAGAAGGGAGGGGGGTGCGAGTAATTAGCAGCACACACACACACACGCACACACACGCACGCACGCACACAGAGCAGCGGCACCCAGCACCAGCAACAGAGCCAGAGAGGGCGACGGAGGGCACAGTAGAAACCAGACTGGCCATGCCCCAGATTCCCTCCGCCATCTTTCGACTGCCCAGCAAAAACGCGCGCCGCCTTGCCTCTTCGGCGTGTTGATGACTGGGCTAAACCCGACTAGAGTCCCTCCGCCTGGGCTTAGCTGCCCGTGGTTGTCGTGAACCTTTTCATCATCATCACCACCACCGCACTGCATACTTTTCAGACCGCAGGCGAGGTCATTAATTCGACGCGTTTTAGGACATTCGATTTCGCCGGCCTGATCATAACATCCTCGACGCACACCTATATAAACCCGTTCTTCGCATCTGTCCACTTGCTTTCATTCCAGCCAGCACGCTTCCCACCCTCTCGACCTCGACCGATCGCATCGCATCGCATCGCATCACATCACATCGGATCCAGATCGCATCACGTCGCATCACGTCGCATCGCATCGCATGGGCTCTCACTCAACCCATCCGAACCCAACACAACCCGGTGCGATCTTCCTTCTCGCTCCCGATGCAGGCCCAGGCAGGACAGGCCCAGGCAGGACCGTCAGGCTTTCCGCCCATAAATCCTGGCTGGCCCTCCATGTCGGCAACATCCAGCTTCACCCCGAACATGCCTACGCCGCAACCAGTTAATCGACCATTCGCGAAACTCCCAGCACCCTTGATACGGGTCCTCATTCGCCGCCTGCCCATCGACGTCACCATGGAGACTCTTCGTCTCATGATGTTTTTCTCCAAGGAGGTTGTGGATATGAAGCTGTTGCCCGCTGAAAAGTCCGAGGACGATGGTTTCCGTTCCTGTCTTCTCAAATGCCGAACCATGGACGGTGCCATGGCGGTCAAGAACTATCTAGACGGTCGGGCCAACCCTGTGGCGGACGCAGACATGATTGTTGAGGTGCTGGACTCGACGCCGCCTACTGCGCCGAGGCGTTTGAACGACTACATCCTTCCGACGCCGCCCGCTTACACTGCGGGCCCGATTGCGGCTCCTCGCCAGGCCGCAGCCCCGAACGGCGTCTCGCCGACCTCGAGCAGTGCCTTTCCCGTTCACGACTTTTCGTCTGTCGAGCCGATGCCGGACTATCGGGGCATCTTCTCTCCTCATTCTCCCATCGGCAACCACCTTGCTGAGCGACCGGGCACATCCGGAAAGTCTTTGATTGGCAAGGACTACGCCGATGATACCGAGACGATTAACCTGTTGAGGGATCCCGTTGCCTATGCCGAGCAAGGGCCAGCGTCCCAACGCAGAGCCACTGCGCCCCAGATCCCCGTAATGTCCATGGCCGGCTTGTCACTTCACGACAATGGCATCACTGGCGGCATTGTCGGCAGTAGCAGCAGCAACGGTCGCGGCAATCCGAATCATTCGAATCATCACGTCGCCAATGGTCATCCTCCCGCGGGGCCATCGTCGCTACCTCCGTATATGGGGCCTCTACCTCCTGTACCAGCGCCCGGCCTTGGCCACGGCTTTGGGCCTAGTCCTGGCCCCGGCTTCGCCAACGGCCACCCGTTTTCGCGACAGAACTTACCTCCTGTCAACCCTGCGGACCAAAACCCACCATGTAACACACTCTATGTTGGCAATCTGCCCATGGACACATCCGAGGAGGAACTCAAGGTCATGTTTTCCAGGCAACGTGGTTACAAGAGACTGTGCTTCAGGTCCAAGGGAAACGGGCCCATGTGCTTCGTTGAGTTTGAGGACATCTCGTTTGCCACCAGAGCTCTGTATGAGCTTTACGGGCAGCTTCTTCATAACAGTGTCAAGGGCGGTATCCGACTGAGTTTCTCCAAGAATCCGCTAGGGGTCCGTTCCGGCCAAGCTCCTGGCCATGGCTCGTCGGCATCCATGAGCGGCACAGCGAACGGTACGGTGGGAGCAACGCCCGGTTCCTTCCCTGCGGCTGCCGGACCTCCCCCGGGCCTCATTGCTCCCCCTGGTTTGGGCGCTGGGCGTGCCAACGGTAGCTTTGGACCTTCGATGCCTAGTCCATCGATGTCCGGTCCTTCGATGTCCGGTCCTTCGATTCCCGGTCCTTCGATGCCTGGTCCTTCGATGCCTGGTCCTTCGATGCCTGCCCCTTCGATGCCTGCTCCTGCGGGCGGTCGACCGTTCAACCCAGGTCGTGGCGGTACATTGTCGCGCAACCCTTGGAACCATACCTCGGCCACAAATCAGCGAGCCGGCAGTGGAACTAATGGCATCGCCAACGCATCGCCCAGCTACTTTCAGCAGCAGACGATGGGTGGTGGTGGTAGATGAACTGTGACATTTCCCGCACCCAGCTTTTCCTCTTTCCTGCGAAATCTCGATGCTTTTATTTGGGTTGATTTGTTTGTTTCTTTCAAATGTTTTTATTTCGGCAACGTCGATCTTCTCGGTTTCGGGCTTTTCTCGAGGAGCCCAGACTTCCGAATTTCCACTTGGAACTCGGTGTGTCAAGGAGGACTTGGTCTCGAACTCGCCTTCGAGCAGGACGAATGGAGTTTCTCGGATATCAGCAAACTCGCCATCGCAAAAAGGCCAATACAGGGACAATCTTTGGACGAAGAAGGAAAAAGAGGAAAAGATGATTCAAAGCGATTTGCGTCACTGGACATTGTTTCGACGTCTTGTCCGAAGACGGGATCCTACATACGGAGCACAAGACACAAAAAGGCACGGCGTAATGGATGCATTTCGAATGAAGGTCATGAAGAGGTGAAGAGCATCACGATGTTCATTTCATGAGCACCGCAAGCATGATGTGAGGCGTATCGGAGGATGAGGCAGCGGTTTGTTTTCCCGTCGAGAGACGCCATATGACGCAGGCGCGTTGATGCCCCATCGGGCTTTTCTCGGATCGGCAATCTGTCAAGCATTGAGCAATGGGCGCGGAGGGTTCGTTTGGTCTACAGACTTCGATTTCTGCTTTGTGTTTGCGGTGCTTTGTTCTTCTGATTCACCGCGACATGGGCAACTGCATTGCATGGCTTTGGCGCACTTGGGAGTGCCGGGATTGATCGAGGCCTCGGGTCTGAGGACGACACGAGGCTCGAGCGACCAGGATGGACGTCTCGCTTGGTCGTTGGGTCCCCTGGTATGGACCGTCTCCACCCGGGGGCGAGGTCGACGACATGATGCTGCAGCGTTTTGACTTTGGCTTACGAGCCGGGCTTTTTCTCCCTTGGTCGCTTCTTTGTTCGTTTATCACGGTGCTACGGACACGGTTTGGTTGATATCCCTGTCTTGGCGGGTGGTGTTTGTTTGGCTTGATATCCCCCTCGCTTCACTTGCGTTGTTTAAAGAGACGGTAATGTGGAAACGACAAATATGCTTGGTTCGCTCGGTGTCTTTGGTAGGCGGCATGGCAAAGGTTGTCTCGGGCTGTAATTCCCCTTCTTTCTTTTAGTGGTTTCTGGCTTTACTCTACACGGGAGGTGTTTTTTGTCTTGTTTTTCCCTTTCTATAATCATCCTATATCCCTTTTCATCGGTTGTTTTCCCTCTGTGAGGAGGTCGAGATGATCGGAATTTTTCTTCTTCTTTTCCTTATAGCGAAGCTGGGTGCATTTGATTCTGCCCTGAATGTAGCGTTGCTAAATAATAGAGATTGCGCTCTCTTACTCGGTGGATTTGATGAAGCCGTGCATGTGATGCTCGTCTATCGAGATGATGAGCTTGTCTCCCTGTTTGTGCTGTTTTACATAATTTTCTGGAAACGTCCACGTCAAGAGACGCTGCAGAGCTTACGGGACAGTCGTTTTGATGCGGATTTCGATCTTCGGATGGCCTCCACCGTTACTACGAACGCTTCTTGAGTTGCTTCATCTTCTCAATGCATCACATTGAACGGGCCAGAGTTTCCGGGCCGAAAAGGATGGCCAAGGACGACAGGTAGCACCACCTCCTGTCGGCTTATGTGAACCGTTGCAACACCGGCCAAGCACAGACGCAAAATCATGAGAGTTCCTCCACGGCGGAAAGCATCGGGCCACCCATGCTGATGATACAGACTGATCAGGTGCTACAAGAATCGATGTGCATCAGCCTTGCCCCAAGGGGGAAAAAACCACCGCAGCTCATGGAAAGAAGACGTCACGCACCTTGGCTTCCTCCCTCCTCTTGGGTAGCATGAGCGGTCCCCAGCTTCCCACCATATGGCCAGGGACGACGCGCAGGCTCATTAGGCGCGAGTACACGTCGTCGAAATACCGCTGCACAGGAACAGGCTTGACCAGGAGCCAGGGCTCATCTTCAAAGTCGTATGGATCTACATCCGGGACGTCATAATGCGAGTCACCGTAGGGATAGATCAAGCCTACAGCCGTGGATATACATGATTAGAGAAGGGCGTTTCTGTCAGTGAATGCATTGTGAAAAATTGTGCGGTGCAACTCGCCCTGTTCCGTGTCGAGCAGCCACCACGGTCCGATGGCGTCGCCTCGAGAGAGCGAGATCATGTGTTGCGGGCATCGGCCCAAAGGGACACAGACCCAGGTCGCAGGGGGGGGTTTGCTGCGAAACTCGTCCGGGGAGATATGTAGGTCGTCGCGCAGATAGCGCAGGGCCAAGGTCGCTGGGTATATCTCGATGCCAGCGCGAATAGCCGTGTGGCGTATGTACGGGATATGACGCAGGATGTGGAGGACGGCGGGCGTCCGGCCCATGGCTCCAAGGCCTTCCATTGGGAAATGATCGTCCGTCCAGCCGCTGGGAGGGGGCATGTCGAGCTTGTCGGATGGCCAGGTGACCCATTTTCACGAGGAGCTGGTAATGGCGAGTGAGGCAAGCGATGACCACGTCGCTGCTGCTATCCTGCATTATTGATGTCGTGGTCCTCCGGGACGAGGGCGGGAGGATGCAGATGGGAACGGAGGATGCCGCCTTCACTGGCTGGGGGATCCGAAATAATGAAAGAAATGAAAGACAGGATGCATGCAGATTTGTCGTGATTGGTCGTCTTGGGAGTTTGGAGGTTTGCTGCGAGTTATTTACAGACCTGAGTTCGGTCCGGTTCTCCCCGCATGGTGTTGGACGGACGTAATTACTTCTCACCGCCATGCATGCTCTCTCTCAGTGCGTCGGGCTCTCGTCGAAAGCCTCACTCTCTCGACACACGCGCGGCCAATAACGTGTACATACAGCCCATCTTGTTGGTCTCACAGACTGACAGTTGGCAAGAAGAAGCAAAGCCCCAAAGCCCTCGCCACCCATTTTCTTGACAAACGACGCCCTCCGCGTGAGGGGCTGGATGCAACCATCTGCACAGCTCGAGGACCTGGATGTCTGCCAAGATGGCAACGACCGCCAATCAAAGCCACGTCCTTCTTTGTTCTCGCCGCTGCGAGGAGCCGGGTTTGGCGCAGGCCGTCGTCCGTGTCACGGCGGGATATATGCAGTCCTTGACCGGTTCCGATGTAGGCCAAGGTGCATCCCTTCCTGCGTAGCCAATCCCCTGCGCCCGCCGCCCGCCGCAGAGCAAACGGAAACCGGAGAGCGATCAGCACCCAGCCGGGCGGCGGGCGTCAGCAGTTCTCCTCTCCTCTCCTCTCCGTGGGCAAACTTCATCCATGGCAGTCAGCTGGCACGGCTGTGAACGAGAGTCTCAACGCTATCCCTGCGTGTTCCAGATTTTGTTTGCTACATCTGCTTTCCAGCTGGCTGCCTTGTTCCGACTCTTCCCAGGAAGCCCTCTCGCGGGAAAACAGCCTCGGACGAGTCGGGCATCAGACGTCGGGTATCGCGTCAAACGGCATCGCAACACATCACATGGCCACAAGACGCATGCATACATGTATTGCCATGTCGGTGCGGGCAGCTGCGTTGCTGCGAAATGCGAGCTGAATATGCACTGATCATTTTTTTTTTCTTTTATCACACCGGTATGGGGCGCATCCTGCCATTCAGAGGGTTGTGCAACCCCAAAAACGCGGCAGATGTAATCTTGGATGACAAGGGACGAAACAAAATGGCTGTGTCGGCCAAGGGAAACCCGCAACTGTCCCATGCAGTCATTTGAGGCACCTCTTTCAGCTGCCGCCCTTGGCTGTTTGTTGGCCACCGTGAATCGCACACGTCCCGGTGGCACCGAGTCTTGTTTGCTTCGCACCCATCCAGAGCCGATGTGCACACGACTATAAACAAGCCCCCTTCGTCCGTCTCTCCTCGACTTTTGCTTCAACTCGTTCCTCTTCACTTTCACAAACTCATACAACCTCGATCTTGACCATTCTTTCCAAAAAAAAATAAAGACCATCATGGATGCCCTCCTTGACGCACGTTTTGCAGTCGCTGAAGCTGAGCTCTGGGGATACGAGTCGCAGACTAATCCCGGCTCTCATGAAAGCCTTGACCTGGCATCGGGCCCGTACGTGCCAGCCTCGTTGGCGGCGGATGACCGGCAGAGGTGAGTGTGCTTCTTCGGCCGATTCTCTCGTCCAACCGGTTCATCCATCCATCCCTTGTTGGTGTCATGCTCACACAAACGATGCAGCGAGGCACGGCACGTCAACGTCCCGTCCATGACATTTCCGACCCACCTGACCATGTGAGTCTCACCACCTGCTCCTCGGTTGTCGCCTGTTGTCTAACCTGTTCTGATAGGTCGGAGATTGCTGGCGGACCTTATATCTCCTTCTCCCTTCCTGTGGGCGGCCTGCTTGACTTGATGGAGTACATTGCGAGTCTTCCCGACTTGACCGATGAGCCTTATCGCTCAAAGCTGCATGTACCTGCCAACACACCAATGGGTGCCAACTTCGATGAGATTGTTGCCGACGAGCACCATGCCCGTAACGAGCTGATCCGTGACATGGGGCGTGCCTACTATCCCGAGAAGGATATTGAACGGGTCGTCGCCAACCCGCGACTGTTTCGCGGCCACATCTGGTTCTGGCAGGTCGTTGAAGACGGCCCCGACGTCATGAAGCAGCAGCTGAGGCTGTGGCAGACGTTCCGCTGCTGGCAGCATCGGCAACGACGGGGTCCCGAAGACTTGACTACTGCCCGCATCGCCCAACAACATCTGCAGAGCGTCGGTATCAGACGATCTTTCCGCTTTGACCCGCACCCAGAGCGCCAGGACCATTGGACCACTTGGATCGAGCATATCGCTTTTCTGGTCTGCGGCATTCGCAACGAGCATAATATCCGCCGCACCCTTACCCCTTTCAAGGCAGGCTTCTGGGCCCACTTGGCTACCTCTGGTGTCCTGTGTCCCGGCGAGAGTGAGTACGACATTTCTCAGATTCACCCGCCAGTGAGCTTCCCCCGGCCGTTCACGGGGGACATGGCCCGCTTGACTGGTCGCAACCCAATGGAGAGAGCTACCATGGACGATATTTTGAGCGTTCGTAGGTACGCCATCGATCACTTCCGGTTTCTCGACAAGACCTTGGACAATACTATGACGGCTGTACAACGTCTGGCCTCCATGCTGCATTGGGCTGTCCACCAACTGATCCACATGGAGGCTGCGAGCCTCCATACCATCTGTAAAGACTTGCCCCAAAGCGGTCTGGAGACCTTTGCGGATGTCCGTGCGAAGCAAGCGGCTGCTGCTGCTGCTGCTGCTGAAACTGCCGCTGCCGCTGCCGCCGCCGCCGCTGCTGCTTCTGCTTCTCCGCCGACGGTCATGACGCCCATGACGCCCAACGAATCCGAGGCGTCCGTCGAACACCGGCAGGGCTCGACAGCCCCTCAGACTCGGCTTCAGTCGTGCCAGCCAGGGTATGAACTCGTGGCCTATCCTGACGCGCATGACCATTTATCTCCCCGACCTTGCGGGATCCACGGCGTCAATGACTTGGCCACCATGGTTCAGCCCCAAGTGAAGAATGAACCAGCCGACCTCGAGGTAGCGTTTCAAGGTTGTCAAGCCCGACAGCGATGAACAAGAATCCAGCACCGAGGCTGCGAAAGTTGGCCCCGTCGTCGAAGTCAAGGGCCGACAAGGATATCCAGAATGAATGTTTCTGAGACTGTGCACAAGTTGGCCTTTTCTTTGCTAGTTTCATAGTTGCTTGTCTCGTTGGTGCTTGTCTCGTTGCTTGACTCGTTTTGCTTGTCTCGTTGTTGCTCGTCTTGTTGTTGCTCGTCTCGTTGTTGCTCGTCTCGTTGTTGCTTGTCTCGTTGTTGCTTGTCTCGTTGTTGCTTGCTTCGTTGTTTCTTACGACCACGATCATATTCATCACCCGATGAAGTGAAAATCACAGGATCACTGCGTGTGATGGCTTGCGTTGGAAGGCTGATTGCCAGAGCAAGAGGAGTATATGGTCAGCTCTATTCGAGCTGACTGAAGCTCGACAGAGTGTCCTTGCGAATGTACGCTAAGGAGACTGCAGCGCGCTGGACGCTGAGAGATATTTCGACCTAGGATGAGTCGCAGGGAAGAATCATTCGCTCGTTATGAACAGAGTAGCATCGTGGATGAGTCGCAGTGAAGAATCAGTCGCTCGTTATGTACGGATTAGCATCATTAGGAACCAGCATTGTATGAAAATTTGTCTCATGAACGGAGCATCACCTCGAGTACCTAGACATGGGCATTCTCCTCCTGTTTGTGCTCAGGAGCACCATAAAATAGGAGACGCAAGTGGGGATGACGCACGTTTGGGCGACCCTGCTATGCAGTCATCGCCATCGAGTATCTTTCACGATGAGTCACAAGGACGAGCTTGTCTTCTGCGCCTGGTCCAACTTCTTGCTCGCTGGGGAAGCTTGAAATGTCGTATAATCATGAGTGCCGTACGAGCGGGAAAACGCCTTCCGCTCAAAACAAGCACCGTCGACTGCAGCAGTCCTGGCTATTCTACACGCGTCATCTGCAGTCCGGGGTTTCGTCTTTCCAGCGTCGATTCCACAAACGGCTGCAGCAGCGTAAACAGGCTCGCCGTCTCCCACATGTTCGTCGTTTCCGTTCCGTGAGCGGCCAGCCTGTGTCGAGCGATGTTCTCCCTAGCACAACGCTCTGAGCAGTACAGTACGGCCCGCTTCTGGTCCAGACATTCTCTGCACGCAACGGCGGCAGGTGTCACATTATCTATCTCCGTGTCCCGTTCGACAAGCTGCGTGCAGCGGTCGCCGGCCTCGCAGTCGTGTGCCTTGGAAGTATGTTGGCCCTATATATGTTTTATGAGTCAACGACATATGAGGAGGTGGTTTTGGGTACACGTACATGGCCCTTGGAATAGCACTTCTCGGAGCAATAGACTGTCAAGTTCTTTGCGCCGCCCAGTTGAGTGGTGACCTGGCACACGGAGCAGGACCAGACATCGTTACTGTCGACGGCGCCCTGGCATACCAAGCACGGGGGAAGACGGGACAGGTCGTCGGCGGCGGCGGCAACAGCTTGAGCGCCAGAAGCTCGGCTCTTAGCCTCCTGCCTCTTCTGCTCGAAAGCCTTCTTGGCGCGTCCCAGTTCCTCTAACCTGCTCTGAACAATGTCCCGACGCGGCTGAGCGAGTTTGCTCTCGCGCACGGAGTGGGCTATTTCGCCCATGATGCCCTCGATGGTTTTTGTGTCGCTCGTCAAGTTCCCATCCAGGTAGCTGCTCATATTCTCGAACGTCTTTCCTGTCGTCTTGTCGGTAAAAAACTCTTTGGCGTAGAGCTCTTTTAGAAGAGCTGGATCGTCGCGAATGGCATCGACACGTTCGGCCAGGTTGATTACGCTTTCTGGGAAGTCAGGTGGTCGGCCGATGGCATCGAGCAATGTTTCGAACAGCTCGGCTCGAGGTCGACTGGCATCTTGGACGGCGCTTTTCAAATCTTCTTGTTTGGAGCGCTCGTCGCAGTGATTGATGAATTCGGGGTGGTTGGTCATTGCCTGACGATACCAAGCTTCTTTTTCTGCTTCAATCTTTTCATTGACAAGCTCCAAAGACATCTTGCGGTTCGCTGCGAGCTCGAATAGCCCGTCCGCTTCGCGCGAGAAAGCTGCCCTCTGCCGAAACCATTCCTTGCCCGCGCCTTGGCGATACCTAGAACGAATCTTGTCTACGACCAGAGGGAAACAGCGCTCGCAGTCCACAAAGCTTCCATCTTCAGCCTTTTTGCACTCTCGATCGCAGCTATCCCATAGTGTCTTGATGGATTCGCAGCATTGGCGCTTGTTTCGTCTTGATGAACCCAGTTCCGTCCAGTACTCAGGTAGTGGGTGAATCGAAGCGGAGTCCATTGCGACGCTATGCGTTGAATGAACAAAGAGCGCTCAAGAAAGTGGTGTACGAAATGGCAACGCTTGTCGCGCGCAGTGGCAGCCTCGAAGGCACTCGTTTTGCGACGTTGAGTGCTAGACCATGATGCTCGCAGCTGGATGTATCAGATGGGGCTCAGACTTCCAGCAGCATATGATTGAAGGGAAATATCATAAAGTTTCGAGATCGTCACGTCGTAGGCACCGTAAATGCAAAATTTCACCAGCTTGTAGGTATGTCTTGTAATACATGCTTCGTCGTAAATATTTCTTAGGCAGATAGCTCTATCCAGTGATAACGCGTTGGCATATGTCACATCCGTTTAGCCGATACTTAACCGCCGCCCATCCAGCTCGGCGCAAAAGGTCTGCTTTGGAGCCTCGACGATCTTGTACTTTCTCTCCAGCATTCATATCGCACCCGAACCGTTGCAATGGTATGTTTCAATGATTGCAGACACCAGTCGTAGTTCGTGCTAACGCTCTTTACCCAGGCCGATAAGCTACGTACACAGCAAGAGCTCGAACGCTTACAGGCCAAATACATCGGAACAGGCCATCCGGATACCACGAGCTGGGAATGGCGTACCCATATCCAACGCGATACTTACTCCTCCATCGTGGGCCATCGGCCGTTGCTCTCGTATGTGGCGTTGGCGGAGAACGAACCTCTCGTCAAAGTTCGCGCAAACTTGATACGTGTGAGTAATGCTTGACATTCCGCTTTTTGCTCATCTACAAATCTTGTCGTGCTGATCAAGTAATTCAGAAAATGGTTCAACCGAACGGTCCACCGCCTGTGCGCGAAGATTGAAATATATCAGTGGCTTAGGATGACGGATACATGTTCGATGGTTGATATTCAGTTGGCCGGCCTGGAAACCTCATCTTCAAAGCGATGTACGAACTGCATGAGGACGGCGTTATTTGTCATATACCCGGGAATGGTCAGGAATCTATGCATGACATAATGGAATACCATGTCAGAAAGATTGTCTTCATTAATCTTCTCTTTCTTCAGTCTCGCGAGAACCGTTCGCTTCAGCCTCCGGCTCTTCGTGCGCGGTAGCGGGCTTGTCTCTGATGCCCAGACTGGCGCGTAACTTCTTCTCCAGCTCGGCATCGGAATCTCCGTATACTTCTCGCACGAACCCCATGACGCCGTTCAAGCCAATTTCCTCCTTCGCTCGCGGGCCTACATGCCACGTAATGGTCTGCTCACCATCTTGGCCTAGAGGCGGACGGTCAACCTTCTTGATGACGTATCCGTGCCTCTCCATCTTCTTAAACGTGTCCTCTGTCTTTTCGCTCGAGACGTTCTGGTCGGCGTTTACTCGCATGAGGTATCTTCTAAGTTTCTGCTCCGTGAGCTCGCCTCCATTCAGCCAGATTAGAGACACGATCAATGTGTAGAATGCGACGTAGGTGGCTTCGTCCTCGGAAGTCGGAGTCTTGGATGGTCGAATGATCGATGCGCTTCGGTATGCATCCGGCAAGGTCGAGCACAGAATGTAGGCGCCCGACCCGGTTTTGGGTTGCGAGGCCGATTTCATAGCTACGGCCTCGGTTAGCGAATACTCCCTAATGCATTGATGTGTAGCTCTCACCTTGTCTTTTTTCTTGCAAGGACATTTTCTCTCGCACCGGCAACTCTCGAAGCTCCATCCCCCAGACGTGGTTCAGCTGCTGCTGCGCCAATGCGAATATTCTCTTGAACGACCGTCCCTGATCGCCCAGGACTGCCTCAACTGTTAGAGAGCACAACATCACATCTGAAGGAGTTTTGCACACCTCTTTCCTTGATTCCATCCCGTCGTATAGGTGTCCGTGAATGCTCGCACGATATAGCATATCGAACCAGCTTCCGGGCAAGTTGCTGATCAGCACCTCGAGAAGCGTTGCCATCTGACTCCATGGCATCTTCGGATCCATAACCAGCCTCGTCAGGAGAAGCACTGCGTGGTCGCCGCCGTTGTGGTCGAGTATCTTCTTCGGAACCGTCATCCTCAGCCTACCGCAGTGATCAGCATCGGGAAGCAGACATTGTGCAAGCAGTCTCCTCTTACTGGACGTCTCCGCCTATGTGGTAAGGGCATCTTTGCAACAGTACTGATGCGTAATAGATTTGACAGATTCTGGCCTTCCTTTTTCTTCGCAAACGGTCGGAGACGTCAAAATAAATGACGGTACAAACAGAGCGCAGTCAGCGTTTGATGCGCAGTAGAGGGGCATTCAATGTTCAAGTAAAGCACCATCTAAATTACGTACGACGCGCCAACCGCGTCCTGGATTAATCACTTTAGCTCCTTATCGATTATCGGTTACCAACATAAATTTCGCGATACATAGAGCTCAAACTCAACGACTATTACACTCCTAATTTCTGAGCTAATGACCGTAGTCACGGCAGAGAGTGTTACTTGAGCCTCGTTTTGGCGTCTCAACGAATTCTGATGATTTCGCGAGCGGCATCTGCATCGCGGGTTTGCCTGACATGTCGACTGGGCCTCACACTACGTCCAACGAATCCACGTATTCGCAACTTAGCACGAAAAAACCACAGTGGACTGCCTAGAAGGGCTTCCGAGTCGGCCATTCAGAGCAAGGAGAGGATAGAAGCTTTGATATCAGGTTCTATTGAGGATATCGATTCAAGCTCGCGAGAGACTTCAAAGGCAAAGCATCGAGGCCGTCGAGGAAGAAGTCGAAGCGCCAAACTTCGCAATGCCGTCGAGGACGAACCAGCCGAATGGGAGATAGCCCGAAAACTACTAGTCGAAAAGGACTCTACAAGTACCGGCGTTCAAGAAGACGCGGCCGCCAAGATTGAGGAAGAAAAACCGGCTCAGGAACACGACCTCCAACCATCTTCGAGTGATCGCTCGCCGCGTGAACCGCAAAGCAGCACGTCGCACCCACGACGAGCCTTTCGCAATGAACTTCTCAGCCATCAAAGCCTCGGCCTGCGGGCCCTGGGGAAGCCTGTCGAAGCTCTCATCATCAAGAATCCAAATAAGATGAGGTACCCCAAGAAGTCGGTGCCTATAGTTGAAGAAGAATTGGCTGCGACTAGCGTACCCCTCCGATGGCAGTCCGTGGTTCCCTCCGAGGAAGCAGGAGAATCTGTCTCCTCGGAAGAAGCCTGGAAGAACATGGAAGAACTTCGCCCTCAAGGCAGAAGGGTTCTTCCTCGAAAGGAGTTTGACAGGATAGCCGCCCAGCTGGTTGACGGCTTTACTCGAGATCAGCTGCTTACATATTTCAACAAGGAGCCCCGAATCAACAATCAAGAAGTCGACACTGCTCCCTCTTACGCCTGGATTACCAAAGAGACC